>CM076655.1:5399978-5421705 GCA_038496675.1 Rachycentron canadum
TATATATATATATATATATATATATATATATAAAGAAAATTTATAAAATAACCAAGCAGGGCTAATTCAGTTGCATTGATTCAACAGTCATGTCAGTCCAGTTTTAGCCTAAAGCAGATGTGCTCATTGTTTTTCCCTCACTGTCCTTACACACATAATTAAGGGATTGTTTAACTAATTGTTAAACGTATTACAACATTGATGTGGTTGATAATTTTTTATTTACTGTCACATCAGCACTTCAATCATCTACAATAGAAAATGTCAAACAAATGCTTATTTAGTGTCACACACACTCAGATACACTGACCAAACTTTAGGCTTCAATCAGAACATTATGATTGTTTAGTTTAAAATGTGTGGCTTGTCTTATAGTGATCTCCATGTCCATCATAAAGAGAGGGCTATTTTCCCTCCTACATTTTAGTGTATGTTTAACTAAAATTTTTCATTTCATTTAAAAACTACCTCCACTGTTGACTGTGTTGCAACTCTCCTTTCCCTGTTTTTATACTTCCAGAGAGTTCCCGATTGGACAATAATCAATTTAATGTGGATTATCTCTGTGGATTGGTATTCTGGATATGCAATTATAAGTAAACAGATTTTCCTTAAAACACCCTTTTCTGTGTCTTCATTTTGCACCTCTAGAGTGCAGCATTGTTTTTTGTTTTCACTAATTATTGTGATGTTGGTTTTCTCATACTGTAGTGCTGTCTGTGGAGGTAGGTGGGGGGCTCTTAAGGAAACTGGGGGAAATTCCTTGCATTGTTCCTCTTTCCATCCTGCCCACACTTTTTTTTAAAAGTAATATTTATTAGGTTTCTGTGCATTTGGCTTTGATTTCACAACAATATCTGTAAAAGTAGAAATACATTAAACCCAGGAAACAGGACTTAAAGTATAATTATTTATTTAAAGGCTTTAAAAATAATTAAGATAAAATATAAAGTCTGACACATCAGGGCTTACTTAGCGTCACTGTCATGCAGTGATGCCAAAATAGTTCTCTAGTCAGACATGATTCATCCATTACTTTATGTACTGTGCTCATCAGGCACAGGCAAATTATGTGATGGTCACTGGTAGTAGTTTTATGTGCCAGTAGCTTTGTCATGTCGGTGTGGAATGCTGTTGTTGTACTTTCCCAAGAAATGCTGCTTCCTCTCAGGCTATTGTTCTTGGGTAATCAATGAAATAACATTAGCGGTGTATATGTGAGGGAGAGGGAACGACAGATGGAAAACAGGAGGAGAGAGGAGGCATTTGGAAGCAGCCTATTTATTACACTACTGCAAGAGAATTTAAATCCCCTATTCCCCAATCATATCAGAAAATGTCTGTTGTCTGATGTGTTTCATACAAGGCTGGCTTCACAAACTTTCATTACTGACCTACATTTTCAACCATAACAACACCTTGTGTTATATGGAAGGGCTCTTTGTCTGAATCTTGTTTTAACACGTTAATTATTTGAAGTTATATTGTTTTCATTTTTTGTTAAGTCAGCAATCACTTCATCTGTTTGATTGTTTTTGTTTTTCTAAATGTTAAAAAAAAAAAAACTGTGGAAAATGCCTTTATTGTCTGACCCAATAGTCAAAACCCCAAACGTGTTCACTGTCAGGGTCAGTTCCCAAGAGATTATTTTTCATCCAGTCAATTGACTCATGAATTAGCCAACTATTGCTGTAAGGTTTAGACTATATGTTGGTCTCTGGAAATATCCAGCCATGCGTAATGCGGGGTGAGTCATATTTTACAAATACAAAGGCCACGTTCCAGTTGCTGGTGACTGAATGAGTGCGGCTGCTTCTCAAGTTGTGAGCAAACACACACACCTGTATGAGAGGAAGATTTGTGCGTGCGCAGTATTTACGGTAAAGCCGCTGGCTGACCCCGCCCTCTCTTTGATAGAAAACTCGGTGATGTCGCTTCGTCTTTAACGAGCTTGACCCAGAAGCCGGAGAAGGAGGGAGCAGAGGGGAGAAAACACACAAAAACGGAGTAGTCTGGAGCAGGTGAGTGAGTGAAATATATAAACGCTGCCAGATGGTTGACACGATGGTGCTCGCCCGTTGTGTGTCTGTTTTTTGGGGGGGTTTTTTTGTCTCCCCTCACTGAAGATAGTGGGTCCACTGCAGCGTTGGCAAGGAGTGGTCACACCGACATATCAGCACCACGGCACTCCGAGGCTAGCGTTAGCTCCCGATGCTAACCTAAAGTTCAAACCGCGGTGGTCCCGTAGCCTGTAGCCTGTGATAACGCATCCAAACCGGCCCCTCATACCGAGGGCTAACCCGGACAATGCCGCCTAAATTAGCTTAAAAGGCCGCTTAGCTGAACGCTGGCCAACTCCAGCTCTTGCGATTGACCCGTGTTTGCTATGCTAACGTTAGCTTGTCGGCTATGTGGGTTATTGTGATGCTAACGTAGAGAGACAGCCAAACCAGGTCACACGGTTGCTGAGCGGGCATTGTGGCCAGCCCGGCTTGATGTGATGTCCAACATTGTCATTTATCTGAACTGTAGCGTTGGCAGTGAAAAAAAACAAAACAAAAAAAACCCCACCTCCATGCTCAAATGCGTGTGAGTCTTTGTTCGTGAGAGTCGTTTTATACCAACGTGTCTGGCTCCGTGTTAAGCCAGTGCTGTCTGCTCGCTGCTCCTGCCCCAGATTGATGTGTTGCGTTGGCAAAATCAATTCAGGATTGCATGTGGGGTTTTGCTTCTGGGGTCAGGACGAGGGGTGCAAGGTGAGTGCTGTTGATTACAGATGGTTCACGGCAGGGTCTGCAACTGAGGAGAGGCTTGGAGATTGGGGGGGGGGGGGACACGACGACAACGTGACGGTCAGGCGGATTGCAACGCTGAAGTCGACCAGGTTTGATTCCTTGGTCATACACATTTTGACCTCGTTTTGAGCGGTTTTACCTATAGATTTTATCACCTCAGAGAGCAGAGTAGTTGAGGGTATTTGTAAACCACCACTTGTTTGGCCAGGTATGTTTGTGTACTGTCCATTGGGCCTGTTTTGTGTATTTGAGTCTGTTTTGGGGTGATGGTCCTGCAGTTGTACTGCTCTGTCACACACATACATGGGATTTTGAGTTTGTCAGTCTGTGAACCTGTTGGGTGGGTCCTGTGTCAACTTGCTTAGGTAGGAAAATAAATGTCTGGGTGGGGATAACTGCCAGCCAGAGTGTTAACAAGTAAACTAACCTCGCTTGTAAACATTAGTTTCATGCTTTACAGTGTATTTTAGTGCCTTCCTTGTGGGGTTTAGTACTGTCAGGCTTTATGGTTATACAGTATGTGAGTGGATATCACAGGGTGCAGGTGCCACCACTAATTACACCACATGTGAACCACGAACACCCATGTATCATCCTCTCCTCGCTACTTGTCATCATGTCATTGTTTGACTGTTGATGCATGCTCCCAACACAGAGAGCAATTGTGTCTGCTCTCTTTAGGTGTGCAGGTTAATCCACAGAAGGCCTAATGAGTGTGCGTGTGTGTACATATTTGCGTGCATGTCAACATGATGTGTGTATGTGTTAGGAGGTAAGTGGATTACTGGGCTAAAGCTTCAATCTCATTACACGCCACGCTCGGCTTAAACCAGCGCCGGTGGCATCACACTGACTTAAAAACAAATTTTAGTGTCATTTACCTTGATGTGTGAACAGATGTGCTTTTTTCCCCAGTGAATAGGTTGTTATGTTTGGAGTTTTTGCTGCTGGTGGCAGGTGTAGACCCTTATTAAATTAGCCAGACTTTCATGAAGTTGACAAAGGCTGTATTGTTGGTTACATATGTGTATAATTGCAGATGTCTTCTGACGGGGTTTGAGTGAGTCATGCTGACTGATGGCTCTAGAAGCAGGTGGAGATGTGTGACTCGTGGTGTGTCAGGACCTGATCAGATGTTTGTAGAGTTGTTGACCTTGTTGACCTTAGTAGTTTGTTACAGTTGGAAACAATAGAGCACCACCCTTTCTCTGTGTACTCTTGTTTTTCTCTAAGATGTTTTTCTATCAGTTTTCTTTTCCATTTACCTATACATGTGCTTGTAATCTATTATCAAAATTGTTGTTAGTGGATGTTAACTGTCATTTAATTGTTTAATCTCCCCAAAAATATGACTCTTTAGTGGTTTGACTAAAGGAACCCTTCGTAAATAAATAAACAAAATGATTTATTGGAAACTATTATAATATGTGATGATTCAGCCTTTCATTGTGGTGCTTACTTCCAAAAGATCATGAATGCAGAACAGAAAGCAGTATACCAGCAAAGTGGGAAGTGGTTTGTGGTCGTATGATTGACCATGGGGGATTTTCACCAGACAAAAGGAAAAAAAAAAAACCCTTAATGGAGGAACTAACCATCAGGGTGGTTATGAAAGTGTATATCCTATTGGTTTGCATGGTTTTATGTACAATTACTTCAGTTAAGGAAGATGTTTTTTGGTGAGCTAAAGTAGCCATCGAGTCCCTTTACTCGTCTCCGATGTTGAATCCCTAGCATCCTGTTTCTCAGGAAGCAGGTAAGAGGGGAAAAGGGGAGGGTAGTGGCTGTGGCGCGACGCTGATTGTTTTCATTGTTCAACAAAACTCACTGACTTCCAAGGCTGAAACAGCAATGTGAGAGGGTGGAGGACAGAAGTCATGAGTGTGTAATGACAAACATGAACTCGACCACACACGCACACACGCATTTGCACTGAAATGTATCCAGTGATGTACTGCTCACTCTCAACTCTTCACACTTGCGTTCATGCTCTCGGTTGCACAAACTTCTCATTGTTCCAACAACCTCCCAGACAGACAGCTGCAAATTCCCTCCTCTGGCTGTGGTTAACACACACACACACACACACACACACACACACACACACCTAAGTAAACTTGCCAAGAAATTATCACAGTGTATTATTAATCTTGTATGGCTGACAGTTGCATTCATTAATGAAATGAGATAGCGTATAGCATGTGAATAATGATAAGCTCCGTCTGAGATGAGTTGAAGTGTGAGACAGTGTTATGTTATATGTGGCATAAAACTATGGTCAAATTGTTTGTGTTTCTCTGTGTTTGGTTTCTTGTGACTGCTGCGACAGACCTCTGGATGATTATTAGCCAGTGTCCCACTAAGGTCATTTAACAGTGGATGAATGGGTGGGCTGCTGTGCTGAATTGGCAGGAGACAATGCAAGGAATGCAAGATTAGCTTTTATCTTTTATTCATCACTCCTTTCCTTATCTCTACCCCCTCTTTCACTCCTGCTCCCTGTCTGACTCCCCTTCCGTCTTTTTCACTGCCAGTCTTTTGGCTTGTTTTATTTGTTTGAAGCTCTCTGCCTGTCTCTCTCTCTCTGTGGTGGATAATAGCAGTCCTGGCTATGACCATATATAGGCATGTGTGGTACAGGACAGCAGCTTGTCATTTGCTCAGGTGGGAGGTTATGACTCTAGGACGTCACAGCCACCAAGTACATGTGTGCATGAGACATCATTTCTTCCTGTCAGTCAGTTTATCCCACATGCAAATCCTGGTTTTGGTTCTTACACATTCCTTTGTCTTGTGCAATTCACTTCAGCCACTCCTTATTTTCTCATCAGGCCATCCCATTTGCCTTCCCTTTTCCCACACTGGGCACACCCCAATTGGGGATTTTTTTTAAATAAGCAAAGTCACAAATGCATGTGTGTGTTACTCATTAATTTGACAGACATCCAGGAATGCACATGGCCTCTGCAGACTTCATTTTACCAGCTAAAGGGTGTTGAAATGGTCTGTCACACGATGATATCATCTTGTCTGTCTTCATTTTGCACAATCTGATGCAGGTGAAACTGAGTCGTTAGTCACCATCTCTCCTTTTAAACCAGTTACACCTTTGCTTGTCACTTTGTTAACAACACTCTACCTGTTGTGCGCAAAAACACCTGCTACAAAGTGTAAATGCAGGACTTTGTTTGTTGTCCAAACTTATGACACAGAGTGTCTGTGCCTGTTGGATATACAGAGAGAGACACTGAGGAACTGAAATTTGGCTGCCCCTCCTCTGCCTTGTCCAACCGGTCATGCAGGTGTGTGTGCGTGCATACGTGTGTGTGTGTGTGTGTGGCAATGCCTGGGTTTATTCAACTTCTTAGCCAGGGCTGAGGGGTGCCGGGCTGCAGCAGCAGAGGGTGAATCTGTAGATAAGAGGATCTGAGTCTCCACTTGTTTGTCTCTGATTTAACAATGCCTTTTTTTTTGTTTTGTTTTGTTTTTTTTCTCCAGAGTGCAGCCGAGATAACAGATTTGTAGGGCAGTTAAATTGAAAGAGCAGTAATGGACTGAAAGAGTTGGGCTATAGGTAGATGAAGACTGATTAGAGTGGAGAGGCTGGAAGGAAAAAAAAAAAAAAAAAAAGGCAAGGTTAAGCTGCATCAGGAAAAGATGACGTGATAAGGGAACATATGAACATGTTGAAGGATGGTACCAGCTCTAAAACAATCTCTCTTTTGCTGACAGTCAATGCTTTCTGGCCACGGAAGAGCTGCATGTTGGTCATCTTACCGCAGCTGGCTACCGTGTGCAGGCAAAGTGTTAAGTAAATACAGGGTGTGTCTAAAAGATGGAGAGCTACTGTATGTCTCTGTCTTTTGCTGTGTTTTCCTGCTCACAGAGCAAACACAAGCTTGTTCACACACTTGTATGGTATTCTCACTATGTTGCTGTTTTTCAAACAGAAGGGCCTTCAGCCTTCACGAAAACATCTGTCTGTGTCTGACCTTATTCCCTTCCCTTCATCCCTGTCTTTCTCTCTGCAGTCCATCTCCTTGTTTCTGGGCTTGGTGGTATGCTGACCTTCTACACATGAGCAGCTAGAGCTTGTCCTTTGACCTTGGTGTGATCTCTCACCTCTTCTACCAAACCACGCCCACAGGTGAAGGTGTGTATTCCTTATTTTGTTTGAAATGAGCTTTGAGAGTGTGTGTCTGCTGGTGCCTGTGCTCTGCTTTGTGCTCAAACTGTACAGAGAAGTATACAGTTCTCCAACAGCTTGAATGTCCTGTGTTGTGATGTCTAGCTTCCTCCAAAAACTGCTTCTTTGTGTAATACAAGCCTTGTCCTCTTTGACAGTATTTTTCTATAGAAGCTGAATCCCCATAAATTACCCTGCTAAAATAGTCACAAAAATACAATGACATAACAAAGCTACATTTTTATTTAAGCCTATGCCAAGCTTTGGAGTTTAGTGTTGGGTTTTGTTTTTTCCCAATCAAATAAACATGTATATACATGTTTATTTGATTGGGAAAAAGATGAGACACTGCATACTCCTAAAAGAAGAAGAAAAATGTTTCCTTGTAGTGTTCTGAAAATATATTGATGCTTTGCTTTCACAAAGTCTACAAACTGCAGGAGATTTATCACAAAAATCTCTGTTTGTATAAAAGAAAATAATTTCTGGTATGGCATCTGAAAGGGTCAACAGCCCAGTGGAGTCCTCCATGCATGCATTGAGTGCTGATATGTTTATTGATCAGTATGTGGGAAATATTGCAATAACCATCTCTGCATTATCATGATCAATATGTTGCAATATTTATGTTCAATGCAATAACCAGGGTTTTAAAGACTTGGAACCTTCCCTCCATCGTCGGTATCCTCCCCCTGCAGTGTTAATCCCATATTCTGTTTGTCAGACCAGACAAATTTACAATATTGTGTCATGTGAATTATAGTTTTAATGGCATGAACGAGGTAGTTTATCATTCTGTGATTTTTCTTTTCTGTGAGCATCATCTTAGAATGATTTCGCTTTGTACTTATTGTTGGCAGTGATGAATTTAACACACTTCTTGTGACATAAGTCTCATCAGTGCTAACATGCTCGTATACTCCGAAAACCACAAGGCAATTTGAGCAAAGCAGCCACTTATAAGCCTCTATATGGGGGGGGGGGGGGGACATTGAGTGAATGAATTTCACTGTGACAAGCTTTCTCATGAATAGACAAAAACATAGTGTAACTGGGGACGTTTTGATGTCTCATTTTACTAGAGGATTGTGTTTTTTGTCTCTTTTGTCTGTTCATTAATGAGGTCAGAAGTAGAGATCTGCTGTTGTGCAATTCCAACAGTGCTGAGTTTCCAAAAAGGCTTCTCAGCCTGAGTCACTAAACCAAATCTGTCAGCGGACGAATCAGAGCCTACTTAACATCAACCCAAGAATTCTGCATCCAGTGGATGTTGATATACTTGGAGAGACACCTCTCTGTGGGGAGGTGCTGTGTCTGTTAGACTCGGTCTGCCTGTGCTGTAGTGTGTTAGAGGCTGCATGGATGTGTGTAACGCCCCACTCTCTCCCCTTGGGGCTGTGTAGTGTGTATGGAGCAGTGTGAGAGCGCAGCAGCTCTGCTGGAGTCGGTCAGGGAGCAGGAGGTGCAGTTTGAACAGCTGACCCGGGCGCTGGAGGAGGAGAGGAGGAGAGTGGGCCTCCCTGCCACCAGCCCCTCGGCCCTGGGTCACCCCCTCCCTCACACACAGGTAACACTCCCCAAAAAACATCCACATCCAGAGTCTTTTGTAGGTGTCTACAGCCCCATCTTTCACCTACAACACATGGATCATCATTCTCTCCACCTAATCCTTTCAATGAAGTCATGCATCATTTTCTGCTGCTGACTTCCACATGTTCATCATTCATCCCTTCTTCCTACGTCTCGCCTCCTGTATACCAGCGCTCAGCGAGTTTGTTGCCGTGTGTTTGAGTTTGTGCGCGTCATCATTAAATGTCTGTCTTCATTGTTTATTTATCTTTTAAGGCCATCTGTCTCTTCACCCTCATCCTCAAACATATCAGTCTGTGCCTGCACATAGTTCTGCTACTTTTAACGTGCCTGAGGTGGTCATCATCACACACTTTCAGCATGCCGTCACTGTCACTCACCGGATACACTCCGACAAACTCATGAACACTTTTCGTTGGACCCTGCTGTGGAATCTCAGTTATTTTCCTCTCTGTTGCAGCATGTTGTGTTTTGGTATTTAGCCATCTGTCGTGCATGTGTTACATAGTTGTGTATTTACTCGTTCTTATCACAATGAATATTTTTTTCTTTATTTTCATATCATTTATCAAGCAGTTGTCATCAGAGATTGAACACACTGTCATTTTTGAGGTTGATAACTTGCCTACCGTCATTTTTTTGATTAATCCTTTTGAGCTTTGAAATGGCAGAAATCTTTGAACATTCCAATCATAAGATAACGTCTTTAAATTGCTTGTGTTGTCAAAAGTACCAAAATATTCTGTGATGAGAATTAAGAAAACCAGTGCATTTATGCAGAATAAATTGCTTAAATGATTTTTTTTTTTTTTTTTTAATATGAACAAAATAGTTGTTTGAGTTTACATCAATAGACTAATTGTATCAGGTCTAATGCTACGAATACTAAGGTAGCTGACATTTTAATATCTTTGTTGTATTTGACCACAGTGAGTCAAGTTGCAAATCAATGAGCAGGACAATTTGAAAGAGATTTGCATTGATGTGATGAAGTACCTTAATCTTAAGGGTATTTAAAATGCTCAATGAACCAAAAACATACATTCCCACATGGTTATTTTATTTATGAACTATTCCTTGGTTGATTTTATGGGAAATCTACATTATCACAGTATTGATGTTACTGTAGAACATTATTTGGAGGTGGCAGATTGTTTTCCCTCTATGTTGCCTTTCCTATCCAGTGTCTCCAGTTTTCATAGTTTGAGGGCTCCCATTCTACTGTTGTGTTGTTTGGTTGGACGTGGTCCTACTGTTTCCCTTCTTGTCCTGTATTGTAGTTTCTGCTAAAAGACTTGACTATCTTATAGTGGTAAACTTCACGTAGGTGCCCGTGGGCTTGGAAGAACAATTAGAATAGAGCCATTGTCATTCTGCTCTCAGGTAACACAAATAGGCAGGAAGTGCAGTATTCAGGTTTGACATTTCAGCATATTTCTTTCAGCCCTTGGTTTTACACATTGGGTGTAACAGTTAAAAATCTGTTCCTAAATATTTTCCTTCCTTTAGTGGCCTGCTGACATAGATTACATCTATTGTTTTGTCTCTGTGAATCCTTGGACGGGACTCCTGCGATTAGTGTGTAGCAGCTGGAGGATGAAGGCTAAGACAGAAGGATTCAGCATTTTTTGGCCTTGTTCTAACAGTGCATGGTTTTGCTTCTAAAAATATTAATGCTGGTGAAGATATGCATGCTCTGCCAACATTCCTCTAAATGCATGACAGAGCTGCTTGTAAACGATGTGTTGTTGTAGGAGGAAGCAGCTGTGTGTACCCTTTTTGGAACAAATACAGTCCTCACTTCCTATTTCATATAACTAGCAGCCCTGCCTCCTTGTGGACATGATGTAAAGTGCAGTATAACACACTCCACTCAAGTGAGGTGTGCTTTAATGTTTCACAAGGGTCATAACGTTGTTTTGTTCTGTATTAGTCAATAGTGTCCCAGATAGTAACCTGATTATCTTGTGTTCATGTGTGATTCAGCTTGAGGCAGTTGCATTTCAAAAGTATTACTCAGGGTTACATAGAAAATGTCCATGTTATCTTGAGTAACAGTCATGGATCTTGTAACAGATTAGAGCAGAAGGAAATAAAGTGTGAGGATGACTGGCTTCATTCCAAAATGTCCTCCTCAAAGTCTGGCAGTGATTCACAGACAAAGAACATGCAGGGATGATTTGGTCAGCAGTGAATGTGCTTCAGCAGCAGTAATATCATCTGGGTGGTTGTTCCAGCCACACTGGATCCTGGAATCAGGCCTTCAGTTTCACTGGTGGCATCACATTATTTTAACAATGTATTTCACAAATGTTTCTCTCTTTAATCCCAGAACGGGTGTCTAGGGGATGCAGACATAGAACGACTGAAACTGACTGACTCATACATAAACGGCACACAGGTATGTGTCCGTATGTAACCTATTGTGTAAATTTTATTATTTTTCAATGTTTATGCAGGGGGTGACTTTAAAAAAAATGTTGACTATATCTCTGCTACAGTACAGGATGGTGGACCCTGCACACGGTGCTCTAGATGAGAGCTACACACCAGAGGATGACTCCCAGGAAGTACATTCAGTCTTTTCTGACGAGGGAACTACACGACGACCAGACACAACTCTCCCTCAGATGAGGAAACCAATCTCGCGCACAGTCCTGCCCTCTGACTCAATGTCTATTGATGGGGGCTTGTCGGTGTCCGGTATGGGTGGCTACAGTGCCACACTGGACCGTCCTTACAGACAGGCTGGCGCAGGGGATTACCCCACTGCCACAGTACCTAGAAACTATCACTATGGCCCTGTAGGTGGCTATGATGACTACCGGGGTGGCCCACCATCAGAAACGTACACTAGTTTGAGCAGGGGCTCGCACATGGACGATCGTTACAGGTACTGCAAACACAGACTTGGTCCTATGTTTCCTCCATGGGGGCACATTTATCTAATAATTTGTTTATATATCCAGGGGTGTGTGATCTGTAAGAACAGTATAACCTAAGATGCCACATTTAATTTTTTTTTTTTTTCCTCATTTTTACCCTTCAAACTCCATATGCAGTTACTAGCTAACCACGTTCTTTAAGAACTTTATATTTTCTCAGCATAATGTTCTAAAAATGCTCACAACAAAATTTGGGCACATTTGCTGAATCATTTGAGCAAAGTGGTTTAACTGTGACATCCTTCCTTAATACTGTCACTGTAAGGGGTTGTATTAGAGAAAGCTATATGTTCTAAACAATCTAAGCATGCAGAATTTATAGTTATAACACAATAACTAATAAGAAAGTAACCTGTAGTTCATGTAGGCGTTTAGGTCCCCTTTCCCACCAATATCAAGAAGACACTCAGGATTGGGTTTGTCACTTTAATGTCTCTGATTACTTCTCTCTACAGGCCAGTTGATGGCTACAGGACTCTGGATTCTGGTTATCGGGCCCCAAGCCGTCAGCAGCTTGACCCCTATGCAGCACAGCCCCAGGTGAGCCGTGGAATGAGGGGCATGGGCTCAGCAATGGATATGCGTTATGCCCACGGCCACTACGGCCTTGAGGATGACCAGCGCAGTGTGGGATATGATGACTATGGCATGGGACCTCCACCAATGCACCCTGGGGGCTACGGTACCATGCCACGTCTGGGGCCCGGCCCTGGTGGTATGGACAGAAGAAGACTCAGGTAAAACACAAAGACATTGCCTTTGCATTGTATCTCACACTTGTTTTTTTTTTTTTTTTGGGGGGGGGGGGGGCGGCAACATGTTAAATGCAGTGCGGGTGTAGTAAATACATCTGTCATAACCCTGATGACATACAGGAGCTGTGAGGATACTCTGGATGGTGACATGGGAGGAGTTGACCATTATGCCTGGGGTGTTCCCATGACATTGGAGAGGGGGAGCATGGCTTCACTGGACAGCACATTAAGGAAGGCTCCTCCTACCTCATGGAGACAGCCAGAGCTGCCAGAAGTTATCGCCATGTTGAACTACCGTCTGGACCCTGTCAAGACCAATGCTGCTGCCTTCCTCCAGCATCTCACATTCAAAAATGACAAGGTGAAACAAAGGTTGCAGTTTATAGCAAATACGTTTTCAATCCTGGCTACTTGGCAAAAGCATCAAATCCTTGTTGTAAGTTTGCTAATTTTCCCTGCATGTGTCAAGGTTAAGTCAGAAGTACGCCGCCTGAAGGGTATCCCATCCTTGGTGTCGATGCTGGACCACCCCAGCAAGGATGTGCACCACTCGGCCTGTGGAGCATTGAAAAACATTTCATATGGGCGAGATCCAGACAACAAGATTGCCATCAAGAACTGTGACGGAGTCCCTGCTCTGGTCAGGTTACTGAGGAAAACCCGTGACCAGGACCTCACTGACACTATCACAGGTATCACTGATCATGTATGGGTCATTTGTGTTGTATTTTGAGATTTATTTTCTTGTTATGTTGTAGCCTTTTAATCTCATTTACTATTTTACAATTCAAACACACAGACAGGATTGCTTTGGTCAACAACCCAGACAAAACAAATAGATGAATTCTGACATAGATGAGACAAAAGATATATCAGAAAATGAAATAAACTTAAGCTCAGAGGCTTCAGAGAGTTGGGACGTATAGATTTAATTACAGTAGACATTAATCGTTATACAAAACTGCTGTACTAACGGAGCTCATGTCATTTAAGGTTTTCCAAATGCAGTCTTGCACTCCCATAATATGTTAGAGAAGCAGTAAGGATTTGTTAACAGTCTAGGAGTGAAATGGGTTATTTGAGTGCATCAGAACATCTACTCTGTTCACCAACAAGATTGATCTTTGTGAATCAAAAGAATTGCATCAAATTGTCTGAAGGCCAATTACTTGAAAATACTTTGAGTCAAACAGACAGAGTAGAAAGAAACAGATAAAATCTTGACTTGAGAGCATTATTTATTCATCCATTTTATTATTTGAATGGCTAAACTATCTTTTATTAGATACATGAAACATAACGATATTTATTATTGTGCCAGGCACCTTGTGGAACCTCTCATCCCATGACTCTGTAAAGATGGAGATTGTGGACCACGCCCTACACGCCTTAGCTGACGAGGTGATAGTTCCTCACTCGGGGTGGGAGCGAGGGAGCAACTGTGGAGAGGAGAGTTGCAAACCACGCCATCTGGAGTGGGAGACCGCCTTGACCAACACTGCTGGCTGCCTTAGGTATACAGGGGATCAATGAACGGAAAGAAAAGAATGTCAACAGAGAAGAGTTATTTTGAGAAGAAAACATGCAATTATGTTTTTAACTTCTCCCTCTATCCAACAGGAATGTGAGTTCAGAACGAAGCGAGGCCAGACGAAAGCTGAGAGAATGCACAGGACTGGTGGATTCACTGATGTACATTGTCCAATCACAGATCAACCGCAAAGATGTAGATAATAAGGTACCTATGCATTTAAGACAGTTAAAAATATTTAACCTAAGATTTTATTTGCGTTGCTTTCACTAATCAGAAAAGCACTATTTTCTGTCCTATGTTTGATCGTCTTGTCCCCTTTTCCTCTTCTCTTCTTCCTGTAGTTGGTGGAGAACTGTGTCTGCCTCCTGAGGAATCTGTCCTATCAGGTTCACCGTGAAGTTCCCGGCTGTGAACGTTACGCAGAGACCACAACCCTCAACCAGGCAACAGCCCCTGCTAACAAAGGCGGCTGTTTTGGCTCTCGAAAGGGCAAAGGTCAGTGTCAGACAGCTGTTGCAGCTTCAAGTTACTGTGTCTGTGAGAGATTTGCTGTTGAAAGATGGATAGCTGCTGGTGGGTTTGAGCTTGTTGGTGGCAGAAGCACCTGTCGCTGTTTTTCACACTCTACCACTGTTTCCCTCCTTTTCCTCTTTTCTCTCTCTCTCTCTCCTTCCTCTTGCCGGTCTCCCTTCTTTCCTCCCTCCCTTCTTCACTTGCTCCTCTCTGCTGTGTTTTTAGATGAATGGTTTTCCAAAGGTAAGATTCTCCTCTTGGAGTTCTCGTGAATTTAAAAAAAAACCAAAATTGTAGACCACTGTGTCATCACTAACGCTTTAATAATTGTTCACTAGAGAAATAAGTGTGCAATAATGTTAAATTCATGGGCAGTACATGGGCATGATCACTTGATGTCAAACAACACTGCATGGTAAAAGTGCTTGTTCCACTGGTTGCATGGTTGCTTTTTATATAATGTACCAAAGTAGACGACTGAGGATAAATGGATGCTCCTCTCAACCAGCCTCTCACATAATCTGGGTCATTTCTTCAGATCAGACTTTCATGTTCTATCTTGTTTCTATTTGTTTTCTTGCTGCAGGAAAGAAGGATGGAGATGATGGAAGTGGAGATCAGGTGGATATTCCAAAGAGGACAACACCTGCTAAAGGTATGTCTCTAATTTTACTTGATGAAATCAACAGTCTGTTCAGTAGCTCATATAAATTACCAAGTACAAATTCCCTTCACGTCCTATTTAGCTCCAGGTTACCTGTTGCATAACTAAATTAATCTAGTCCTGGGTTAAGGATGGTCTTCACTGTTTGTCTATGGTTCAATTTTAAAGATTTGTTACTTGTTTGGTTTAAATCATTTCTTTTTATTTCTAAGACGGCATATTATCTAAGCGTGTGTTTATTGGGCCTATTTATAATTTCATCAGTAATAATTTTTTTTTTTTTTTCATTTGTTTATATCCTTTTATGATAATGCATGCACCACACTACATAGCCATGAAAGTGTGGTGATTAAGCAGTTGCTGGTCTTGAGTCTCACAGATTAAGGCCCTGCTCAGACATGGTATTAACATGCATCTGGGGTGATCCGATCACAAGTAGACAGTGCTAAGTACTTCAGTTCACACCTGGCATCAGAGTGCATCTCAAGGGACTACATGTGATCACTATTTCTCTATATTCAAATAAACTAAAATAAAACATTGTGGAATGGGAAACTGGTCTCATTAATTTGGACTCATTGTATATAACTTCTGTTTGCAAAGACCAAATGTGTTATTTTTAGCTGGTTGTGACTGTGACAGACTGGGCTTGTCGTTTCTTGTTTGTGAGAGAGAGTGTGGGTGACGTTTGTGATGAGTTTACCAAATCGATTCGCTGCACAGAAGTGTACAGTGAAATTTTAGCCATTTTAAATGGGGAAGAAAAATCTGAATTTGGTGATCTATCATGACATTATGGTTAACTCCCTCGTGTATAGGAAAGTACATAAGTATATTTGTATCATTTTGAAACTGGCAGAACTAGTTGTGCAGGACACATTTGTATTCACCCAAGAATGCGGCTACATGTGACCTAGACCACCTTTGAATGTAGTCTGAGTGATCAGATCTCAAATGTGTCACACCTGTGCACTTGTGATCAGATCAGACGTTACTGCCGGGTCTGAACAGTGCTTAAGATCTTTGTCAGTCTGAAACCTATCACGATACCTAGCTCAGCTTGATGAAACAATTTTTGGTTCAGGTTTTACTTGTGTCCAACACAAATGTCAAGCTCCAGTCAAAACTAATGTCCCTCTCTTTCCATTGACTTCAGGTTATGAGTTGTTGTTCCAACCAGAGGTGGTTCGTGTTTACACATCCCTGCTGAGAGAGAGCAAGAACCCCTCGGTGCTGGAGGCTGCTGCTGGTGCCATCCAGAACCTGTGTGCTGGTCGATGGACTGTTAGTACCATTTCCTTCTTCAACAGAAACATATGATTACATATGTTATAATATTTATTGATTATGAATAATTTTCAGGTGATATCTGTCTTGTATTAAATCTGAATGAGCATTTTGAGTCTGTTCACTCTGACAAGTCAACTGTCTGTCAGTTATTGAAATGACCCTGCTGTTAGTGTAAAATGACGTTCATCACTCACTCGCTCTCTTCTTCTGTGTCAGTATGGTCGATATATCCGGGCCACTGTGCGTCTGGAGAAAGGTCTTCCCATGATGGCAGAACTATTGGCACATGGGAATGACCGTGTGGTCAGAGCAATGTCTGGAGCCTTGAGGAACCTCGCCATCGACAACCGCAACTGTGAACTGCTTGGTAAGGATTTTAGTTTGTAGAAAATCCTCAAGCATATGGCTTAAATTTCTAATTGAACTTGTGCAAATGTGCAACTTTTTTGGAAAGCTAAATCTTAGTGTTTTCACTATAGGGTTGCATGCAGTGCCTCATCTGGTGGCCAATCTGCCTGGAGGCCAGAGTCAGTCTGGGCGCGCTCTGTCAGAGGAGACGGTGGTGTCTGTACTGAGCACGCTCACTGAGGTGCTAGGCAACAGTCTGGAGGCAGCAAAGACCCTCCGAGCATCGCAGGGCATTGAGAGGCTGGTGCTTATTAACAAAGATGGGTAAGTGTGAGCTAAAGTCATAGCAGGAAAAAAGCTATTTCAGGAAAGCAAGCGCAGGTTCTATTCCCCCGACTCAAGGCAAAAAAACATCTCTGGATCCCACAGCAAACGTTCGGATCGTGAGGTGCGGGGGGCGGGCCAGGTGCTGCAGCTGGTCTGGGCCCACAAGGAGCTCCGTCGGCCCCTGGAGAAGGATGGCTGGAAGAAGACGGACTTCATGGTCAACCTCAACCCCAACACTAACACCACCAATGGCCCGAGCACCCGAGCTAACGGCACCTATGAAGACAGCACCACACCACTGCTGGACAGAGGTCTGAGAAATCTACAATTAAAATGATTTTTAGCCACATTTAAACCCTACATTTGGTAAAATGGTTACACATGGTATATTTTATAGAAGGTAAAAATGTGTAAAACTTTTTTTTTTTTTGCTTTATCTTAGGAGAAAAGAGGGACTTGATTCCATTGAATGACCTTGGCCCTGGTTAGTACATTTATTTATCGTCACTGCTGTTGATCAAAAACGTAGAGAAAATGTGTTTTCAAAATGACATCTGTTATTTTTTTTCTCATCACATTTTTAGAGGCCTACTCTACACTGGACCAGAGGGAGAGGAGACACACTCTCGATGAGACCACAGACACTTTACCGGTAATTCAAATCACACTTTCGCACATTGACATGTTGGATAGCTTATATAACTACACTAACCCCTAATTTCCTGCACCAATATGAATTTGTTCCTGACTTGAACCTGGGTTTTTCGTTGGTAGCCTTTAAAACCTCACAATTACTGACATTTTTCTCGCGCTCACTTCGTCTCTCTCTTTCTCTGGTTGTCTCTCAGCGAGGGGTGTATGGGGGCAGAAAGGGCTCCCTGCCTCTGTTGGACTCCTACGATGGTTAGCCCTCCCCCTCCCCTCTACCCCCCCTCTGCATGTAACAGCATGGTATGTCCAACTGACCTCTCGTCCTGCATGGACTCTTGAGTTCTTTTCCTTTGTCTCTGATAACATCAAACCCTTGGTGAAACCTGGTCTCTGTCTATGGTGGTGTCCTGAAACACCAGTTGAGGTCTCTCGTACTGATACCTAACTGTGCTACCCTGATGTGATGTGTACATGCTGGTATAGTATGTTGCAAGGTGCTCTTTGTGCATTGTGGTCCACGCAGTCTGTCAGTATAGAAAATCCCAGGTTGACAAAGATTTAAATCCTCAGTAATAAATGTTGTTTCTGCAGTAGTGTTGTCACAAAACCATAACTATTAACTATTATACCACTGCTGTCACAGTAAAAGATTAACACCAATGAAAGAGGTTTAGAGAACAAAAGTAATGTAGTGAAAGTGGGTCGTTGATGTGACATTTTGTGTGATCATTGTCATCTCAAAACAGGTTTGTGTATCTTTTAGTGGAAACTACCAGAGTGGATTGACTTTAGGAATGTAGTGCAGTGCCTGATAAATATTTCACCACATGAAAATGTATCACTGACTTTTGTAGCTCCATCTTTTGTTGCCTTTGGCATCTGTGCTGTGATTTGTGTCTGAGCGCTCTCTTGTGGCTCTGCAGGATATTACAACAACATGTGTGATAACGTAAAAAACATATAAACACCCCGAGATCTATTTTTTGTGTTAGGTAACTTGCAACTTATTTCCCACTATTGAGCAACGTCATATCAGTTTGATGACAGTATGAGGATTAAAAACTAATGTGGTTATAGTGACATAACCTTTTGGCAGCTTTCTGAAGTATTTATTAAAAGATTCGGTACTGAATTCAATCTATATCCAGGTGATTTTGATATTGGTATTAAAGTAATCTGTAGTTATTGTGACAGCACTACTGTGCAATGTGCCATACTTATACCACTTATATACAGCGAGTCTTTGTGTTGCCTCCTTGTTTAGTGTGTAAATTGACTCAATTTAATTGGTTGTGCTGATTTTTCAGTTTTTACTATAATCGCTGTATATTTTTGTTTTTCCAGAAAAACTGATAGTGTGCATCACCCAGACTGGGCCGTCCCTGCCCTACCACTGCTACTGAGGAGAGAAGATCCTGATGCACAGACTCTCTCCCTTTCGCCCTCTTCCTCCCCTCTCCTCTCTTTCTCTCTCTCACCACACAGATGGGATCAGAAAATGAGGGTTGGCATCCAAAGAAAGTGGTTGTGTTGCAGGCAAAACATTTTTTGTGCAACACACACGCCCACAAACATACCTACTTTTTACAAATTCATTCAAGTGTAGCAACAAAAATATATTCTGTTTTTAAATTATAGTTCTTCTGTAAAGGCAATCACCTTTGTTGACAATCATTTAATTCCGGTGTTGTCATCCTGCTTGTTATTGTTTTTTTTTCTTGCTATTATCAACAGTTTTGAGTTTTGTCATGGTCGATATGTTGCTGCCAACATCCACATCCTAATGATGAATTTGTATGTAGACTTCTATGTAGGGTATATATACTGTATATAAAAAGAAAATGGGATGACTGCAGTAGTTTTGGCTCATTAATTTAAATCGTCCCTTTACTGGGATTGTTGGGAGGTTGGGACACGCCGGCAGACCGGCGGCCGCCCTGTAGATTGAGAATGTTTATATAGGAGTTATTTTCCTGTCTAGAGTTATTTTCTCTTGGTTGGGATGAGCACAGATGTAGACAAGAAAAGGCAGGTGCGTGTGTGTGTGTGTGTGTGTGTGTGTGGGGGGGGGTGAATATGGACCTTTTTGAATGAGTTTGTGTGAGTGTGTTTGTGTGCACGGACCAGACCGATTAGACCACACATTGATTATTTCATTTGTTCATGTTGTCTGTTTTTATCATGTGCTCCTATTCCTGTGACAAAGCTTTTTTTTTTTTTTTTTTTTAATTTTCTTAGTTTTTATGTACCAAATGCCTCTCTTTGTGTTTAATACCATGATTTTCAATTTTTCTTTTACTCCCCTGTGTGAAAATGGCATTTTCAGCTGCTGTGTTTTGACTTTGACCAGTACAAGACTTCAAACCAGTTCCTGAAATGTGAAGCTAGGAACATGCACCACTAAACCTAAATGTTGACACTATAGGCACAACCTGCTTCACAGGAACAGACATTTCTTTCTTTGGACTAATATTTTTTTTTTTTTTTTTTAATCAAACTCTTATTTCTTCACAAACCTGTAAACAAAAAATCACTTCTTGCTGTTTATTTGCTATGTAGCTATTCATATATGCACATTTGCATCTTGTGCCGTTTTAAGTAAGAAACGGTTTGGGAGGTTTCTTCACTCAGAGGAGACTCGAGTTTAAATAGACAGATTGGGGAGATATTGATGTTTAATTTAAGAGGTGGACAAAAAGCACATTTTGGTCTATGATTTTTTTTTTTTTTTTTGTCTGGTTTGTATTTCAGGGTTTGTACGTGAGGAAGTGATGGGTGAGAGCATTATGCAATGTGTTCTACTTTTAAGTCCCAGTTTTACCGATGACTTGTTTTTAAAAGCAAAAGAGACCAATCATCTTTGTTTTTGGTTTTTTTTTTTAAACTCCACACACATAGTATATTTGTACTGTTGCCTATCCATTATATTGTACCTGCCTTGGCTCTGAGAAGTTGCTTTTTTCAGTAAAGTATGTAACTGGTAATACTTGTTTTTATAAATAAAGATCTTTTCTTAGACAAGATTTGGCAACATGTGATTGATGTGGCTGTATGGTGAGGAGAGGAAGGACTGCTGTATCGCATAGATAAACACATCTAATTAGAGAGAGGCTGTCTGTCCTGAGTAATTTCACCCCCTTGCTCTTGTTAATACAAATGGCAAACGCACCCTGCACTTCAGTGTGCTTCATTCTAGCTTGTTGTTTTTTTTTTTTGGTTTTTTTTTTTGTTCTGCAATTATTGAGGCTTATTATCTCTGAAGTCCTTGGTGTCAGCAGACCCATAAACTCACTACAAACACATTATCTCCAAGCTTAAGACCCCAAACTTTCGTCATGTCATGTCTTGTGTTCGCTCCTGTAAAAAGCTGATTAACTTTAAATCACGATGTGCACCAGTGCACAGTTAAAGACTGTCAAGTGTTGACATTCTCAGCTTTGCTGCTGTATCCAGTTACAACCTGAGCCGCATGTTGACAGGGAATAGCTGTCGTGTTTGTGTGTGTGTGTTTGTCACGCCCCAGACATGTCAGAGAGACGGAGTACTCGGGTTGTATGAGGACGAGAAAGTGTCTCAGCGTCTCCAGTATGCGGCACATCTGAAATGCATCCCATACAGACTGAGAAGCAGCTGCTGGATCACGAGGGCCTTAAGTGCACGTCAGAGTGTGAAAGTCTGATATTAGTCAGCATATGACTAATGACACAAAGTCACACAATTTAATCTTAAATATAGATGTTCATGTTGATAAAAACTGCGACACTTTTCAAGGTCTTGAATATTACATGTTGCCTCTCTCCAGACTAGGAAGGTTATTAAAGTTTAACTTATGTATAAACACTAAATGTATTTAAATTTGACTTGACTTTTAAGACAAAATTAGATCTGGGATTGGTTATTCATGTCAGATCAAACTAAAAACAATCCGGATTGAAACCAGAAAATTAATTTTATGTGCAAATAAAAACCTGATTTCAAAGGCTAGCAATTACTGATTACTGTTAATGTTGAAATAATGATGTACTCATGCTACTAAAATACTGTATTTCATTTTCACTTCTTGTGGGTTAATTCCTGTTTTGTTTTTTATATATATATATATATATATATATATATATATATATCTGTC
>CM076655.1:5422090-5469769 GCA_038496675.1 Rachycentron canadum
TATATATATATATATATATATATATATATATATATATACTCGAGTCAGATCTGAAAACAGCAACATGAGCAACAGATTTTCTGTCTCTGACTTTGTGAACCCCACCAATCACACAACTTTGAAATATTTCCTGTAAACTTCAAAGAGGGGAATTTAAACCAAGATCATTATATTTCAATGCTATTAAGTGGTATTTACATTTAAGAAGTAGTTAAATGTCACAATGAAGTTTTCAGTAGCTTATAAAATTAGCCTTTTTTTCTTCCATATACAGCATCACCAAGCAGTTTTTCATTCAAGTGACTGATTGACATCTCCGGTATCCAGTTCCAGCGACAGCAGCAAAGAAAAGTAAGTGAACGTTTACTATCTGTATTTGTGTGTAAAAGTGTTTCTATACTGAAAACATCATTCAAACATTCACAGCTTGGAAGAAGTATGTGAAATTCTTGGCTAATGAGAGGAATGAGAGAATTGAACCAGAAATTTATTTTTAAAAAACATCAAGATGTTCAAGAACGATTATAATTGCTTTTGTGATATTGGCTTAAACACATTGTCTGTTAGTATAGTATTATATAGTATAGTATTGTACCTTCACATCCTGAGTAGTGACCAGCAATCTCCATTAATGATGTTGAGCTGCCTCTTGTTGCATGGGTGAAAACAAAGTCTTCAAAGTATTGGTTGCACCAGTCGTTACTATATATCAAGCTTATTACTTTCATCGCACTGTAATAATTACCTGAAATGAGTGTGTCAACACAGTAAGAGAACAATATTTAGAAAGACGGTAAGAAAATATATATCGATGTATATGAATTAAATATGACCTCACTGTAGCTACAGCCTTTGAAAGATGAGAAATGTGAAGTTTATGTAGGTTAATAAAAATCCCATAAGAGTTCTGGCATCGAGCAACCACAGTATTTTTATTAGAGCTGTGACAAACTACAGAGAAACATTAATGGGTTTTGTCTTCTGGCTGCTGCAAACATATTTAACTGAAGTGTGTGCATGTCTGTGTTAGTCACTGAGTGTGTGTAATGTTTGTAACCTGCGCAGCTGGTAATCAAACACATACACACACACTCACAGACACACCTCTTTAAACTTGAGACGACCATACGCAGAAGATTTTCCCTCCCTCCCTCCCTGTGTCCTGTCATTTGGTGTCATATCTATTTAAGGCTCCCCCGCTGTTCATTTCCTCTCTGTCGCTCTCTGAAGCTCAAAAAGAAGCAGCAACTTTTTGCTCCAACTCAGACCTGGGGGGAAACTGCTGGGAGGATTAGACCAAAGGAATACAGCGCATGTCCAGAGACGAGTGATTTTCATGAGGAGTTTAAAAATCTTGGGGAGACCACCCAGTCTGTTGCCATGTATAACAAGGTAGGGAAACCACACTGCTGGGAGATTTTGTGTGGCTTGTTCCCTTCCCTATGATTTCTGGAGCTGGTTTGTGGAGGAAAGAGAGTACAAACTGACCAGTTTGAGATCAAAGAAACTGCTTTGTTTTACCTGATAACTCATGGATTCACTCGATGCCCATAGTCCGTCCTCTTTGAACTCAGAAGATGAATCCCAAGATCCCACTCCTGCCCCGGACTCCTCCCGCCACACCTCTCACACAGGGCATCAGAACAGTTTCAGTGGCCTGAGCTATGGGGTCAGGGTGGCCTGGGACCACCTGAGGCCTTTCATCCCCTTCTTCCTCATCAGCTTCATGGTAGTGGCCCTCGTCTACCTGATGCAGGCGATCATCTTTGGGGGCCCCTTCAAAGACCCACTCTTCTTTGTCAAGTTCAACGAGCGCTGGCCCCGGCCTGCTCCAGACCAACAGGACTCTCCAACACCTACCAATGTTTTCAGTCCAGTTCCCTCCACGTCCTTCCAGCAAGTCCTCATTGACCTGCACAGTGACAATGAAACTATGCAGGGTGTTTGATCACAACAACTGGAAGAACCAACTTTTTCTCCAGGGAAATGAGCAGCAAGGACACCTATGGGAATGTCAGTGCTATTACAAGAGCACAGACTGATAATTGACTGTAAATATAAATTTAATATGCTTTCTTTTGGTTTTATTCAGGCTGTGTATGTGCTTACCTCTCTTAATTATTAGGCCCTAGGATTAGTCATGGGTAAGACAGGGCTTAACTTGTGTGACAACATTTTTATAAGACTCTAACTTTCAATTGTGCTTTTTTAGGACATAGTTATTTATCCAAGTAGTTTTTGTAAATCTTTTACATTGAAGCAAATGACCTCTTAAGTGGTAAAACGTATATAAATCAGTACACTGTTTTAATTAGAAAAATTGGCTGTTAGTCACCATACGCAAACAATATACATCTATTATAAAATAAAATTACCATAAAACTTAACAATAAGCACCAGAACATTTACTTTTCCCCCTTTAAAAACTCTTGCTGTCTTTCCTCACAGCACAGGACAGTTAAATAGCAGAGATGGACCAGTCCAACTTTCTCTCTCCTGACATTGGGGCCTCAGCTCAGGGTGTCTGCCGATACCAAGTATTCAATCTGACACCAGCGCTCGCCTTTCCCCAAATTTAAAATCTGTAAACCTAACTGCATGGAAATTACTGGCATTATTTTTACATAAGGTAACAAGATACCACAGATTGCTGTGACTGAATGAATGTAACTTATGACCAAAACGCTGAATTTTATAACATTACTGAAAACACAGAATCAGATCAGTTCAGTCCTGTTAAATGGTATGGACACTTGGATGTCATGAAAACTAGATACGATCTTTGCCTCCACTTCTGTCACCTCTGCTGACTTTGGCGCAGACTTGAATCCAGTTTACATGTAATTAAGTCTGAAACCTTCAGTCTTTGAAATAGATCTGCAACTACTATATTAACTCTGCAATTAATGTGGACTGTGTGTCCAGTTACTTCTAATTAAGTAACAAATCTCATCCAAATACCTGGACCAAACTATCAAGATACAATTTATTTGGTTTACAGTACATGTAGAAACCATTCATCATCAACAAATCATCTTAAGTGGTTCAGATGCCTGCAGGGCTGTATCTTATTTCCTTTGCTCCTGTCACCTTGAGTTATCCTACCAACACAGACTTGTATACACCGATCGAGACATTTCAATATCCATGCATCACGTGTCCTCATGCCTGCTATCACTACCATCATATGTGCAGGGGTCAACAGGCAGACTGCACAAGACTGTGTAGAGGTGGATAAAAATAACATCTTGTTAATTTGTTTATTCATATCACTCAGTGACAGGATATCCAAGGTCAGTCATTACCACGGTCTTAACTCGGCTGTGGGAGAGTTGGGTGGGAACAATTAACACAGGATTATGTTTGATTGTGTCTCCATGTTGGCAGTGTCGCAGCCTCAATAATGTGTTGTTTACAGCATTTATACACACTCCACCATAGATACAAATAGACGTACAACCATGTCAGCCAAAGTGTATATCCAAAAAAGACAATTTCAGCATTTTATGATTATTTCTTTCTGTGACTTCTTACTTTTTTCCACATAAGTGTGCAACAACAATGATAACAAATATAAAATTGTTTCTGAATAATTAAATAATGAAGGAAACAACATTTTTAGGGTTTTTTTTATGTATGTACATTTTTACTGAACAGCAGCTAATGTGACCACAAGTGACAAGTGTGGGATCAGGATAAGTAATAAAATGTAAAGTAACAGTGCAAGTACAATTGCCACTCACCAACTAACGAATCTCAGTTACCCAGAAAGATAAACCATTGTTAACTTTCACTATTGTTAAAACTGAACGTAAAACATTTAAAGAGGTGATAGTCTAACTTCATGGCTGTTTTGGAGGCAGTAGTTTGTGGATCTGTCAAATAGTATTTTGTCATAATTGTGTGAGTGAGAAATATTTCTAATACTTTGACTTACCTTTAACTGTAATGGAAAACAATTCAATACCACCACAAACTGCAGCCTCCAAAATTATGGTAAAGTTGAATGAACACCTCTATATATGCAGTCTGAACAAAACATCTCCTGGGGACCGATTCTCTGAATAAGGTTAAACACTTAAATAAGTTTATAATGTGCCACAATCAAGACTATAATGAAAAGTGTACCTGCTAATTATAATACACTTGTACTGTATCTTGTTTCATTTTATGTAAGTACATGTGTTTATACATATTTCACACCTATTGACATAAAAAAGTGATTTCTTTTGCATTAAATGTATGAAATTTATGTAATACCATGAATTTTCCTCTTTGGCCCTAGGAAGAATAACTGACATCTTACGAGGATCCAGCTAATAGGCAAAGCTTTGTTTTTGGCATTGAATTAGGACTGCTGGAGTTAAATGAAAGATTTTTTTTATTGGTGTTTCTGTGACCTGTCAGTCAGAGCTGTGGTGACTCTCCTGCCCCCTGGTGGCCACAGGACAGACCCACAGTTTAACACCGTTGACCACCACGCTGACCTGTGGTTGACCTCAACCAATACGGACAGAGAAAACAACTGAAAACAAAAAAAAA
Source organism: Rachycentron canadum (assembly GCA_038496675.1). Lineage (NCBI taxonomy): Eukaryota > Metazoa > Chordata > Actinopteri > Carangiformes > Rachycentridae > Rachycentron > Rachycentron canadum. The sequence continues at coordinate 5,426,633 of CM076655.1, forward strand.
AAACAATACTCTGTCCATTAACTTTACTTTGAGAAACATACATTTGAAACAAGGAACTAATTTACTCCCTTCGCCGTGGGGGCGGATTAATACAGATCTCGGAGAGAAGCGGACGGTGAGTGGAGCCGGTGACTTTCACCTGACCACGTTAGTGACAGTCAGCCGAGAGGAGGCAGCTCAGACAGGCCAGTCTCTGCCCACACGGCTGGTTAGAGGAGATAATGTGTCGTTCACGACATGTTAACTAACACAAAGTCTGTAATGACCAGGTTACACCTGCTGACTCTGCGCGGCCAGGCGGGCTAGCACCGTTAGCTGGGTGCTAATTGTCAGGGATGCTAACCTGCAGGTGTGTGCGCTCATGGTGCAGGACAAGGAGTCTCAGGAAGCTTTTTATAGCTTTAAACAAAAGAAAAATCAAATAAGTTTGTTGTAGGGAGGCTGACCTAACAACAGAGCAATACTTAACGCAGATCATTTGCTCAAGCAAAAGCTGTAAGTCCTGTTTTAAAAGTGTAGTAATTCAATGTCAAAATACAAGTAAAGTTTTCATTATGCACAATGGCCTGTTTCATAACGAGAGTTTAAGGCATCAAAAGTCAGGGGTGCTTTCAAAACATAACCCCATGAACAGTTTTGTAAACAGGAAAAAATAAATAAATCAAAAACCTAAATATAATCAGTATTTTGTGTGACCACACTTTGTTTTTGTTCTAAGCATCTTTTCATTTAATCCCACACCAGCTCGACAATGCTCATTTTTAATTAATTAAAATGTGTCTCTGATCAGGTATTTCAATTGTCTGTATATAATTACTTTATTCTGACTTTTTGTTACACTTTCAAAAACGTCAGGCTCCTCCTGGCCAGGTAGATTTCAGCAGCTTTGCCTAATCACGTTTCATCCTCTGTCTTTCCTCCTTTCTGCTCCTCATTTGAAGTGAATGGCCAAATGTGGTGCTACCAAAAACCAGGGTTTGAAGTCCTCCTCCTCGCTGGGCTGCAGAGACAGCAACAGTGCAGCCAGTTCTGTGACACGCTGCTCAAGGCTGAAGGTATGAATACTCTCACAGAAATGACTGCATGTCGCACATTTCACTATTGACTGTAGAGTGTGTTGTTGTGTTGCTTGTCAATACATTGGCCAATACGTTTAGATCACATAGATCACATATTCTAGTTTCATGTAGATGTGGATGACTTTACCATTACTGACATATGTCCTGCCCTCCAGGTGTTTCCGTGCCTGCACACAGTTGTGTCCTCTCAGCCATCAGCCCCCATGTCTCCTCTGCTCTGTCCTCCACACCACCTCCCCCTGCAGGACAGAGCCATCTCCTGGAGTTTGGGGCTCTCAGCGCCTGCACCTTGCTTCACATGGTCAGACTGCTGTACTCTGGAGAGATGGCCGGGGAGGGGGAGAAGGAAAAGCAGGATGCTATTACAGCTGCAGCCAAGCTGGGCATCCACGGGCTGGTCGAGGTCACAAAAAGGGATTGTAAAAGCAGAAATGAGGAAGGAGAAGGTCAACACACGGAGGTGGGGGTTCAGACAGAGCCACTGGTGCTTGAGCAGAATGAGAGGAGATGGGGAAAGTGGAGGAGAGAGGTGAAGGATGGGAGCACTTTTCTGTGGAAGGATACGCTATCAGATGCTGAAAAAGACATGTGGACACAAACAGAGGAGCTGGAGGTAAACACAGCTCCCCCTACTCATTCAGCCTCCTTTGAGACCACTGATATGACTGCTCTGCAAAATTTAGGACAGACGGGTTCCCATCTTGCTCTCCCTCAAATTCCCTATGTTCCCATATCCCTCGTCTACGCATCAGAACAAAACCAAACACCCAAACCCTCCTCTGCAACCTCTACGCAAGATGCAACAGCAGCTGGACAAACATCTGTCACAGTTGTGGCACCGCCTTATACCCCTGTGCCCCTGTCTCTCCTACCATTTTCCACCCAAACAACCCTGTGTGCTGCCAATCCTCACAGCTGGTGGACTGGTCCTCAGGGAGCAATCAAAGATGTTGAGGGTGAAGAATGGGATGGTGAGTGGCTTGAGCAGTTCCAAGGCAACATCCCAGGATTCATCAGCTATTTCCTGAACTCGGACAAAGAGGAGAGTTCCTGCAGGGGGCAAGCAAGGCGGAGGCGGGGGGCAAGGGTAAGAGGTGCCAGGAGAGCAGGGATAGTTGAGAGACGAGCCAGGAGACCACAAGCAAGAACAGGAAGGAGGGGGAGAGGAGGATTAATGCAAACGGTTGATGTGCAGGATGTAGGGGTGAGCAGGCTGCAGAAGCTGTTCCTGCAGAGGTTGGGCATGAGAACATCCAGGACAGGTCAGGGAGGAGGAGCTGCAGGCAGGAAGTTGTTCTTGAAAACAAGAGAGTTTCTGAAGCCGGCAAAGAGTTATCAGAGAAGAAGGTGTCAAGGTGGCAAAGTGTGGGAGTTCAGTCATGGGAGTGGAGACATGCAGCCTCACAGCGAGGGAGAAGGAGGAGGTATCACACAGCGAGGAAGGAAGAGCACGTTTAAACAGGTGAGGGAGCCGTCATCCATTTGTGGTCTGAAGAAACCACAAAGAAACCACTTGCCATTTTCTGTTCTTTTCACATAGTAGTAGTAAACACATAGTAAACAGCATTTAATGGCATTTTTATATTATTATTCACATATTAAATATTGCATTATATAAATATTATATAAATAAATAAATATTATATAAATAAATAAATATAAAGATTTTGTAGTCAATTTGTTTTCTCTTCGATTAATTTATTGTTTGATCCATACAGATACACATACATACAGAGATACATAGTGCTTGTGGTTGTGTTGTTGTCTCCGGCTGAATGCAAGGTTAGCTAAGATAAAATGACATTGGAGTCATGTATTTGTGAAGTAAAAATAGGACAGTCTTATCTATTAATTTAACATTTTGAGAAATCTATGCCTCTGTAATTGATCAATTGATTATAAAAGATCTTGGGTCCAGCCGAGTGATTAATTGATGTTTTGGAAGTAGATTTCTGTCAAAGTCAAAAACTTGATTAGTCTTACTTATGTACTAGCTTACAGCCTTTGTGTTATAATTCAATACACATAATGCCATGAATGTTCTGCATTTTGTATTGTATTATAACTAATGCACTTTTCCTTCCTGTTATAGGACAATGTCCCAGTTGGCAAAGGCCAGAGGGCGAGGGCCAAATCAACAACTTCAGTTTCATTTTCTTCTCCCCCGATGCCTTTCTACAACATTCATAATTTATCTGTCCCCAGCTCCTCCCTTCAGCCTTCTCAGTCTCCCATCATGCTGTCAACTACAGGTGCCTACAGGTCTCCAGCAACGTCCCTCATCCATACCACCGCACTCCCTCCTCCTGCCTCTCCACCCAGAGATTACCAACATGAGAATATTGATCGTCTTCTGGAGGAAGTGATGATGGGACTCGACATTTTACCAAGCAACGATAATACCGCTCCACATTCTCAAGCTCCTCCTACAACCAGTAGCAAAAGTTGTACCTATACCTCCTATGGGGATAATTTAGCTCAAAGCAAAGAGCAAGGTGGTACTGCTGGCCTCCTGGAGGCAGGTCCACCTTTTCATGGGTCTACGCATGTTGTTGCTATAGCAAGAGGAGTCAGCGGTTCCACTTCTGGTGGGGCACCTGTTCTGCAGCAGCAGGGAGAGGGAGAGCTGAACGATATGCTGGACCACTTCCTCCAGTCGTTTGAGCAACATGTCAACAGCTGTGGTGCCAGGGAAGGGATGGGTGATGAAAGATCCACAGAGGTTAGAAAGTCTAACATTGTAAGAAACAAAAAAAACAATGCCCAGGCCATAACAGCCAATGCTACTCATTTACAGAATACACACATACTCCGATCAGTCAAATGCTCTCAGACAGTGGAACTGCAGCAGAACGATGAAGCTGAAACACCACCGAGTCATTCACAGCCAGGCAAAGCCTCTGCTCATAGTCCTGGTCCCCCAAAACATGCTGAAGGAACACCAGGGAAAGTTGGAGAACCAGCCAAACAACTGAACAAGAAAAGAAAACTCCAATATATGCTCTCATTAGACAGAAAGGCGATGAGGAAACAAGTCTCCACGAATGATGCAAAGACCAAAATCCTTCATGACCAAGGAGGCATACAGCTCCAGCAAATTCCTGTTGTGAAACTAAAGAAGAGTGTCACACTGCCTTGCAGAGTTGGACTGCAGGGACACAGCTGTCAGAGTTGGGAGGTCAAGGTGACAGACTTTTCTAACTTCTCTCCACTAATGCCACCATCAACCAAACCAAAACATATTTTTAAGTCTGAGAAGTGATGTTCATATTAGGGGGACATTTGATTGTAAATGGTTTGTCTGTTCTTATGTATGTTTCAGAGTCCTGCTAAAGAAAAGTCAAGTTCACTGTCAGTGAGGCCAGTGTTATGCAGCACAAAGACCTACCCAATCAGGAGTAGATTTAAAGAGGCACATATCATGGTGAGCCTCCCCTGGAGCCAGGCAACAAGACCTAATCAAATGAAATGTGTTTTTCAAATGTCTTATTTTATGCTACTGTTGATCAGCTGTTCCACCACTTTGGTCCAGGCTGAAATACTGCAGCTACAGCTATTGGATTAATTATCGTTACGTTTTACAGAGACATTGATGGTCTCAAGATAATGTGTCTGAATGGCTTTCATGATCTCCCTGCTGTTTCTTTTAGCACCTCCAGCGGGCCTAGGTGTTTACTTATCCTGATAAACATCTCAACATCTACAAGATGGATTGGCACAAAACTTTTTACAGACATTAATGGTTCCCGAACAATGAATAATGATTTTTTTTTTGCAAACCTTTTTTTAGGTAGAGTCATCATTTCTTTGTCCAGCACTTTGTTTTACAGCCAGATACCTTCAAAACTAATCCCATTCCCATGAATCTCAACTACAAGAGGATGCTGAAGGATGGTTGTTATTATTTTTCTGTGTCTGTATAATTTAATAAAGTGAATTTGCTATACAGGATACTCGGCCTTTTCTTGAGGAGCAACTTGCAGAGAAACGACCATCCTCAACAGGCAAACACGGCTCCAGAGGAGGCAGGCCCAGGAAAAATGGACAACTTCCTCTTTTATCTAATGGTGAGAGTTCAACACCAACAACTCACCTGCAACCTGTGGAGCCCTGTGCCACCAACGGACAACTAGAGAAAACTCAAGAGCGACATGAGGAAGAGTTAACTGTTGATCCACAGGAAGAGGCAGAGGGAGCTACAAGGAAGGGAAAGAAGAGAGGAGCAGAGTCAGAGGAGGAGACAAATGGTGATGCCACCGTGGCCAAAAGGTTTTGTTCTGAGGAAATGGCCCAGCTGACTTCTGAAATATGCACACCCAGCTCCAAACCTGCAGACCATGTCTCTGAACAAACAACCACGGAGGCAGACCATGTGATTGATGTAGAGACTGTTTCACCGACCAGTGTAGGAGACAAAGAACAAGATGAAAAAACTACAGTGTGGAGAGAAATTGCACTCAGAGAAAAAGGGGGAAGTTTGATGGATGAGGAGATGGACAGCAGCTGTGATGAGATAATCGATGTGGATGGAGACACTGAAGAATTAATCGACCTGGAGAAACATACAGACAAAGACCGAGAACAGACGAAAAGTGACACATGGAAGAGCAGAACAGCAGCAACTCCGTCACATGATGTTTCACTTCCTTCACGTTCAGAAGCTGAGGTAAGTGTGAGGTCGGCAGGAAGCTGGGAAGATGAGGACATCGATGTGATTGGAGGTTCCAGCCCTGTCCCTGATCCGGAGGTCATCAGCTGGACAGAGTCATCAGAAGGTGAGAGAGAGGAAGTGGACGAGGACGTCGACGTTGTCGGAGAAAAGACAGACTACGCTTCAGCGCTGGTCTTTGCTACAATGATTCAAGGTGAGCTCATAAACAGGAAATATAAGACTGAGGTCCTCTGAGATGAGCATGTGTGACAGCCACCCCAATACAAATAAACAGAACTGTCATTTTCTTTTTTGCTCATCTGTATCAGTTTGTTATTTTTTATATTTTCCAGAAAATATGACCCAATTACTTTCACTTAACTATAAGCTTTTTGGGCAGGTAGTGATGTGAATAGCAACATAGATCAAGACAAACATGGCATCATCATAATTACGTGTCATTAGTGCTGTTTTCTGCATTATTCTGACAATCACGTGTGGGGGGTTGTTTTCCTATTCCACCAATGTTTAGGACAAGAAGAGCTGTTAGCAACTTCACTATTTGTTCAGATTGAAAGATATTAATGTGGTAAAAACGTGGATGGTAAAGATGGTAAACTGATCAACAAAACAAAGCCTGTACAGTTTGTGTGCTCTTGAGTTGAGTATACTGGCTTTGTTCAGGGTTTTTTTTGTTTTATTTTGTAGATATTTAGCCATTGTTTTTATATAAAGAGTTGTAAGGTTGTTGCTGCTACGTTCAGTAATTTGTGACTGTTACAGATATGTTCAGAGAAGTTTGTTATTTCTGTCAACACTAACCAAAACCAAGGAGAGATTCACTGAAAAGAAATCAGGTTTATTTACCGTCAAAGGAAGGAGTTTTATTAGTTGTAAATATGACTATGACTGTATTAGTTGTAAATATGATAAATAATGTCAACCTCTGTTCTGCCACCGTTTCTTAATGTTCCAGGAAAACTCTTGTCTTCCTTTTTTTACTGTCAGGTTTGACAGCGTTCCTCGTGGCATTTCTGAGTATAGGACTCTGATTTCTGTAATAAAGATTTCTCTTTTTTTTCCCTGTGTGGTATCATGTCTGTACATCAGTGAAAATAAGGCTCATAGTTGTATATTTTTAAGTTTTCTCCCTCTCAATTATTAATCACTTTTAACCTAAAGTTATTCAAGTACTGGTGCAAAATTATGAAGTCAATGTTTCCAATAATATTGGAATCACAGAGTTACAATTCACATACACATTTCAAGATGATTTTTGAACACAGCAAACGAATGGACGACATTAGTCACTTTCAGTTTCCCCAGTAATTTTCTGCTATTTTGTTTTACTTGTTTCTCTGTTTTCTTTGTATGCAGCACATTTCTTGTGTTCTGACTGTTTTCTCCAGTCTCATTGTGTTCGGTCCTCTCAACCATCATACTAAACAGTGTTGAGGTAGATAATTGAAGATGTTCCTTTCTTATCCTGTCCCTGTTTAGTTATTAGACTTCACCTGCCTTGCTGTCTGTTTACCGTAGGACCTTAAGTTGGTTTGGCAGATACAGTTCAGTAGAAAGCTTGTGGCTATAGACTTGAGCAAATGCAATTTTAAATACCACTTAAACTACTGACTTGGGAAGTTTGTAGTTTCATCCTCTAAAGACATCAGTGGGCGGCTCGACTTCATGTTACAGTGACAGTCATCAAACAGCAACATGGTTTATTTTTGAGTATTAAAACTTGTGTTTCATGTTGCAGAGAGAGGGAGGGAGACGTGGACAACCCATTTTATTCATTCATTTCTAAACTAGTCTGAAGATTCATTCACTCTCAGTCACCACTTTGATGAAGTAAATAATAAAAACAATACATGAATTGAAAATGAATTTATTAATTTTCAACCTCCTACACACAACAGCAAAACACATCTTAGCTACACTATGGCGCAGAGGAGCTGGAGTGGTTTTCGTGGTCATTCATCTCCCCTCTGTTTGGCACCAGCTCACCCAGGAAATGCTCTAGTCATTGCCCAGCTCAGGTGAGAGTACAGCGTAGGTGTGTGTTTGTGTGTGTTAGAGCATAGGGACCTCTAAACCAAGTAAAAAGACACTGTGAGTGTCAGTTATGTCAGCGTGCGTATGTGTGGAGCGTGTGTTTCCCTGTGCTTTAAAAGTGCGATATTGTCTCTTATCACACTCTGGCAGCGGCTGTAAAGTGGTGGTGTTGACTCGGGTTGGGGCAGCTGTTGAAGCTCAAGAGAAGGGAAGGGTTGATGAGAGAAAGAAAGAGGGAGGAAGGGGTTATGGGTCAAGAGAGGGGAAGTCAAGGAGACATCCTGTCTGTGGGCTACAGCCTCTTAGTGCTGGATACGCCTGATGGACTGGATCTGGGGGGTCTGACAGTGGGAGCCCCAGTTCCTCCAGTGCTGGTAGTCTCCGCTGTGTCTCTCACACTCCATGATGTACTGCTGGCCCCTGTAGCCTGGGTACTGATAACACACGAAGCTGTGGGACAGACGGGGAGAGCAGCGAGGGTTAGTGGGACTATTTTAGCTGCATGAGCTGCAATGACAAGTGTGGCAGTGGGGATTTAATACATGCTCAGAGCTTTCAGCTGGTATGTGTATTACATACAGTACAAGGTGGTGGGGGATTATAAGGATAGAAAAACATGTCTGTTTGAGAAGTGTGTAAGCCAAATTAGATGATGTTTAATGGTCCAATGTGGGGATTTTGGATCATGAAAGCAACAGGAACTAAGTCAAGGATAGGAAAGAAAACATTTACAGAAGAGTTAATAAGAAAAACCAATTTATCTGAGAGTTAAATGGTGATAAATAGGCCTACAAATACAAGTGTAGGAGTTTTTGTTCAGGTTTTGCAAATGAATATAAGCTATCATGATAACTCACGCGCCGCACTGCACGTGCATGGAGCCAACTTCAGGCATCATCCAGCCCATGGCCTGCAGAGAGGGGTAGTCATCACAGATCTCCACACTGCGGCCCATGAAGTTCTCTTTCTCAAAGATGATCATGCGGCTACTCTGGTGAGACTGTGGGTGAAAGAAACACGTGTCATTTTTTTTTTTCCATCGCTGGGTAACTGTCGATTGTCACCAAGAGTCAGGAGGATGTGCTCACAGCGCAGTAGATGGGGCGCAGAGACATGAGGCGCTCCACATGGTAGGAGAGAGAACCGCTGTAAGCGTCCCAGTGGGGGTACTCTCCTCTCTCCAGGATGAACTGCTGGCCCTGGAAGTCATGGTGCTCGAAACCCACCCAGCTTCACAGTGAGGGAGAGAGAGAGAGAGAGAGGGGCCTATTACATGATAATATATAGATATCACTTTATTGTGGACCAAATTGCGAAGACATTTCTTTTGATTTATAGTTTTTGGAAAACTAATGTATCTGTTTTAAACAGGTGGTGCAGCTCCTTTTTCATAATCCACATCTCATCTGTCCCAGTGCTGAAAGAATCCAAGCATGATTTGGTGTTTGGGACTGATGCATTAAACGGAAAACAGAATAACACCGTCCTTGATTCACCTCTTATTCATTCATTTAGTTTTTCTACACTCACTATACATGGTCTCATTTTCATCTTGTTGTCAGGGACAAAGCCTGAGACTTACGCTCCGCTCTCCACCCTGATGGAGCGGATGTTGTCCAGTCCACACTCCTGGATGTTGCAGCACTCAGAGGTGAACTCCAGACACTTGCCCTGGAAATGCTCCTGCTCAAAAACAGTCACCTGAGGAAATAAAGCCAAGGATGAGTGGGGGGATTGATCAACATTATTCAGCATCAGGTAGAGATGCACAGAGCACTTAAATAATATAACCCATAAATGCTTTCAACTCCATCTGATCCAGTGTGTGTGTGTGTGTGTTTACCTTAAAGAAAGGAGCCACACCCATTCCTGAGTTGACCAGCGGCTGCATCATTGGGGACCTTGTAGTTCTGTACATCTTTACTCCTGCAGTGGCACATGAGGACAGAGAAGGAGGTAAACAAAACAAGGTCCATCAGGGACTCTACCAGAGCATCAGTCACTCATTAACATAGTACTATACATAGTTTGGCTCGTTGTGTTGAATTAGTTTGAAGCATGATGGTGTTCAACACAGTGTCACTTCTAATTATAAGAGGAACACTTTTATTTAGCTGTAATATTTTGACAGAATTCATAAAACTGAACAGCTGAATGGGGTCTGGGCAAAAACAAGTTTCTAACTCTAAAACTCGACTAAAACAAATTGAAGTGAATTATGTTAAAACTGTTCAGTTACAAGTTTGATGAAGCCCGGTCGCCTTTGGTGTTTCAGAAAGTGCTTTTGGTTTTCAGTTGCTGTGTGAAGCGCCAGAGCGACACCTGTGAGTCTGACCTGAGCCGAGGTGAGAGCAGAGATGCAGCCTTACCTAGATTGGCACTTTATTGGAAGAGCTCGGGAGTGGTACGCGCCTACCGCCTGCCTCGCGTAGAGCTTTGAGAGAACCTGGCGCTCCAGTTTTATACCGACGGTCGGGGAACGCGCCTGCAGCTGCGCGTCCGCGGCTCTGACTCGGACCGTGCACGCCGGCCAGTTTGGCGCAGCCGCGGCGGCGCGGCGCGTCCTCGGTGTTGCCGGCGGGGCCGCTGGGTGCTGTTGTCCCGCTGCAGCAGGGCCAGCTCAGCAGATCCTATAGTGCTGCTGCTGCTGCTCCGGAACAAAGGCGCTCCGGTATGTTCGAGCCCCGGTCAGCAGTCCAGCGCCTGCCCCGGCACAAAGGGCCGGGATCGGGGTAGAGAATGTGGGGATTAACGGCGCAGCAGAGGCGCCGCGGGGGCACACAGAAGGAGATAACCGGGGTGGTCTGGGTGAATGTGTGGACATGTTAAGGGACAGTAAAGGTTTCATTTTCTTTTGTTCTATAATAATAATAATAATAATAATAATAATAATAATAATAATAATAATCATGTTATTGTCACACATGCTCCTGCGCGCGCACCATCAGGTGGACAGGTACCCTACACCTATGAGCATATAGGCTCATGAAGGCTATAGTTTAGCCTGTGTCTGATCTGAGGATTTTGACTCATCCAAACTTATTAGTGAGGTTTCCCCCTCCAATTACACCCTCATTTAATCAGCTGGCCAATTATTAACTGCACCAAACAAATCAAATGATCGTTTCTTCAGGCAAATGTGGATCTGTGGTTCTCCAGATGAAACGTTTGGCAAACTCAGACATCAAGTAGTGAAGCGTTTCCCTCAGATTTATGTATCTGACACGTGAATGATACTCTCTGGTATAATATGTCAGAGGTTGGAGCCACACATCCCCACAGCCACAATGAAATGATTCATGTCACTGTTTGCATTCAAACCTGTCAAACTATATTGGTTTATATTGGAATAAGTGAATTGGTATAGTGACAGGAGAATAAGAAACTGGTTTAAGTTACAGGGGCCTCTTTTAAAAGTTGATTTCAGGAATTCTAACTTGTATTAGTTGTTTTAATCCTGTTAGTAACTTGGCTGCAGTCTGTTCTTCAGCTTCTGTCCGTCCTCCTCTGCCTCTGCCCATCCTCTCTGTCCGTCCCTCTCTGATGATGTGGTGTTTCTTTTGTCTCTTGTCTCTGACCTCAGCAGGTTTGTTTCTCTCCCCATAATCCCTCTCCTGTGGGCGCCAGCGTATAAAAGGCAGGGTCGCACTCCGAGCCACACACACTCTGAGTGAGGCTTGGCACAGGCATCGCACATACAGACAGGTAAGGTACAAACATGCATACTGTGAACCTGCAGGTGGTTGGAGATATAAAGTGGGGGGATTACTCCTGTACTTTATAATTTTTATACATAATGAATCTAATCTTAATCTATCCTCTTTATTCCCTTATATTTGTGACAGGATTGTACCACTCTCTCAATATTCCTCCTCTCTTTCCATCCAGTAATCATGTCCAGTGGAGATAAGTCCAAGACTTCTTCCCAGACTGACGGGAAGGCTGCTCAGAGCAAGAAGTCTGAGATGGGAATGATGTCCTACAAGGTGGGCGCTCACATAGGACTTGTGCTGTACAGAGATAAATGTAGCTCATACATAAACCACATTAAGCTACATCGAATTAGTTGCTGTACTGACCCAGCTATGTGCATCTTGTCTCCTTCAGATGTACGTGTTTGACCAGGAGAACTTCCAGGGTCGCATGATCGAGATCAGCAACGAGTGCATGAACGTGTGTGAGATGGGCATGGACCGCGTGCGCTCCCTGCGTGTTGAGTGTGGACCGTAAGTGTCTCAAAGGAGATATATGTATTTTCACAAATCAAACTTGTACTGTAGCCTTGGATGGATACTCCATAACCTCTCATGTCATCTGCAGCTTCGTGGGCTTTGAGCAGATGAACTTCTGTGGTGAGATGTACATCCTGGAGAAGGGAGAGTATCCTCGCTGGGACTCATGGAGCAACTGCCAGAAGAACGACTACCTGCTGTCCTTCAGGCCTGTCAGAATGGTAAATTTAACAGTTTCACTCCTCTCTTGCATGTTTTTTTCTCTCTTTTTTGCTTTGGCCTCTTCTCTAACCTCATGTTTCTGTGTTTTTCCCTCTTCCAGGACCCAGAGAAGCACAAGATCTGCCTGTACGAGGTTGGAGAGTTCAAGGGCCGCAAGATGGAGATCATGGACGATGACGTTCCCAGCCTGTTCTCCTATGGCTTCACTGACAGAGTGGGCAGCATCATTGTCAGCTGTGGAACGTGAGTGTCTGCTGCAGACAACTGTACAATGGTTGCAGCTCAAATATCAGGTTGAGAGCTTAAAGGCAGGACTCAAATGAAATGGAAAGACTTAAAATCAGTCATATAATAATACTTTTCCTCTTTTTCCTCAGCTGGGTGGGATACCAGTTCCCTGGATACCGTGGCAGCCAGTACCTGCTGGAGAAGGGTGACTACAGGCACTTCAATGAGTATGGCGCCCGCCATCCTCAGTTCCAGTCTGTGAGGCGTATTCGTGACATGCAGTGGCACCAACAGGGCTGCTACACCATGGCCAGCAAGTGAGGCTCAGGGAAGGAGAGAAAGAGAAAGAGCGGAGGTGAGGGAGAGGGGCGGAGGAAGAGGGAAAGGGGGAGAGACGTCTGAGGCCTTTACCTCAGTACCTTAAATGGTCTATGATCTAATACAGTGAGGGGAAGAGTGAGGATCTAGATCTGCCCCTGATCGGAGACAACACCTCAGTGGAAGGACCATCCTCCATTCTTCTCTGTCTCTACTTTTCTCTTTCTCCCCTATGGGCTGAGCTTTGCTTTCCCCCCTTTTTCCCTTTTTTTTAGTCCCTCACTTCATTCCCCTCCACTGTCCTCTGAGACACCAAAGAGGGAGCACAACGCCTCTTGATGTTTTACACTCTGATTCTAGGCTCAGGGTATGATGCACCATGGGAAACGTCCCTCGAGCCCCCTGCCCCCCGTCTTCTTGCCCCTGTGCATTGCACACTCTCTCTGCTGTACAGAATCCTGGCCAAGTTTTCAATAAAATGAAAAATCTTGATTTCAAAGATGTTTTTGTTGGTACTTATTACTGAAAAATCACTTGAATGAAAATGTTTGTGAACAGAACAGATTAGATAAATTATAAAGATGAATGAAAGTGTGAGATAGATATGGTTAATCATTAACAATCACTGGTTTTCTGAAAGTCAGTATTTTGGACGGATACCAAATATTTCATGCTTGGCTTTTCAGGAAATACTTTTAGCCATTATGTTATTTGTTCACAATTTTCTCTCTCTTCATACTTTTTGTAGTAAGTAAGGCAAATAAACAATGCTATTATCCCACTGTGTTCAGTATAGTATAAATACATGTAGCATAAAAACTATACTGAATACACTGAAACATTTGAGGAGATGAATTAGATTGTTTCAGTCCCACTCTGTCCCTCAGAAACTTTCAAATCCTTCACCCTGTGGAAGTTCCCAAACTTTTCTGGCATTACTTCCTTTGGAAACTGAAAAACCCCTGACACACGAACAGCAACGTGGGAAAACAGCAGCACAAACCAATAGATTGAATTTTGACCTTTTGAACTTAAAAAAATGTGAATTTCATTTCTCCCCCACAATTTTCTAATCTGCGACTGTTATACAAAAAAAAAAAAAAATGCAAGGTAAACCTTGCCAACAAGTGACTGAAACAACAAAGCAGGAAATATTATTGAACACATATTTTCAGTCATGTGTAACCAAAGTCCTGAAATCTGGCCAGTTCTGGCCAATGAGTTTGACTTAATATGGTTGAATTGAGATAGAGAGTCTCTGAGATCTTGTATATTTACACTGTTTAGTCTAGTATAGTCAGTATTTATAATTTAACATTAGTAGAACATTTCTACAATAAAGATATGTAATTTACCTCCTTGAGACTGTTTGTGCCACATAGACTTATTGCTCAGAAACATCCTGAAGCGATGGAGGAAGGAGCGGCAATTAGCCACATAGGCTACATTGTGAATTTGTGTTTTTGATGCAGTTTAATGCAGTTCACCAAATTAAGCATTTGTGGAAAACAGAGCCTCTAGTCTTTGTGGAAAGATGCCATCTGTCTGATATTATCCTTTAAAACAATGTTAGTTTTAACAGCAGGACTAATGAAAACGATAGTCCTGAAATTATAGTAAGAGCTGTTCCCCTGGAATGTAAATGTGATAAAGTTAACCAAAAGTGACATTGCCAAGGCTCAGTGCTTCTCATAAATGTCTGATACTTGTTTCCACTCAAGACTGTTTTTTACTTTCAACAGAGACGGTGGGTTCCTTCTGTCTTGCATGTAATGCCAGTGAAGAAACGTTTTGCTTACATACCTTCTGACTTGTTTGGAGCAGTTGTTCCTCTTAATATTTTCCTACACACTATGTTTACCTCAGCACAGACAGTGTATTCTCTTGTTTAAGCCACAAATGTCTCTCTTCCTGGTGTATTCAGTGTACTGCACCCCATGCTATTGTTACCTGTTACAAACTCAGTATTTATGAAGTTCAGTTTGGTCATTAAACATCTTTCAGTCGGTTGGAATAATTAACCCATTCATTAAATTTTCTACATTTCTTTAATGAAAACTTTAGTGTTTTACAAACAAGACTTTACACTCAAAGGACAAACATTATATATAAAAATACATCTAAAAAACACAGAGTCTATGAAGCTTTTGATATGTTTCACAGCTGTTATAATGCTTTATCTTTGTGTTGCACCATGAGTTCAGATGTGTACAGTCATGTTAGTTGTAGGCTGGATGCTATTTGTCTATTTAAAGCATTTTTCTTTTTTAATATAAAAAATATAATTTTAGATACATGCTCCCAAGAGCAGAGGAAGAATGTTCACCACAAGTGCAGTGTGTTTCTTATCCAGCAGTTGCATAATGTCTGTCTGTCCATCGTATGTGAGGGCAGCCAGTCAGCGAGACATCATTCGCACAAACTCTGAAAATGCAGGACAGAGCAGTGAGAGGGAGGAAGGTGAGGATGAAAATCTCTGCCAAAGACAGCCGATAAAAGCAAAGATGATTTCTCTTACCCTCAAAGTCTACCAGACCATCTCCGTTGAGGTCGACATCACGGAGGATCTCGTTGATCTCCCTGTTGGTCACTTGTTCTCCCATCAGCTTCTTCATGGCATCACGCAGCTCTGTTAAGCTGATCTGACCATCGCCGTTCGAGTCAAACTGGACACAGAGAGAGACATTGAGGATCAGATCACTACAAATAAACAGGAAAAGTTGAATGTGAATTGCATTTTTCGACAAGTTTGTTATTAGTTTCTGTTGTCTGGATCTTGCTAAACCAGAACTTGAGACATTTTGGCTTTGTCGTGACGGTAAAAGTAGAGTTCACCTAAATGCCAGCTTTAATTAACATCACATACATATCCTGACCTCTTTGAATGCATCTCGTAGTTCTTTGACTCCGATCATGTCTGCTGTCTCTGCCAGCATCTTGGGTCCCATCAGCTCCACAAAGTCTTCAAAGTCCACTTTACCTCCACCTGCAGGACACACACATTCACACTCAGTTCAACTCACTGCTCGTGTTCTTGTTCTTATTTTGTTCTTGTTCTTGTTCTATTCTTTTCTATTGTTTCAGTCTGCTGTTCCACTCACAGATCTGTTGGCTCAGCTCAATGAGCTCCATCTCTGTGGGCATATATCCCATGGTCCTCATACACTCGCCCAGGTCTTTATGGCTGATGTATCCATCTTTATTCTTGTCAAACTCTACAAACGCCTCACGGAGCTCTGAGTAAAACACATTAAAAAATGTAAGTCAGCTGTTGTAGCAACACACTGAAGCAGAAACACACTGAGGTGTAGATATCATCTCACCATCAATCTCCTCTGGTCGCAGCTCTCTGTCCTGTTGGAAGGAAAAGTTTCACACATTAGCCTCTTAATACTAATAGCACAATACCTCACACACACACACACACACATTGAACATATTTAGGAAGCTTGTTTGGCATAGTACAGAGAAGTAAACACTGTCTGATTTAGTGCAGCAACACTCATACAAACATCTAAACACACACTTTTGTAAAATCACAGGGGCCCATTCAACAAGGAAGACATGAGAAGACATGTAATCAATAACACAGAACAAATGGATAATGAGTGGGAAAGATTATTAAACAAATATTTTCAGCTATGCGTAACCAAAGTCTTGAAATCTGGACTTTGACTTTATATGATTGAACTGAGTGAGAGTATGAGATATACTACATTTATATTGTTTTAAAACTGATCACATGTATTATGGTCGGGGCCTTATATCACTATCATTTTCAAATGTGAAGACATGATGGTGATTCAGTGCTGTGCTTTTATTCTTGTTCAGTAAGCTGTATTACTGCAGACAGACAAACCAGTGCATCTCGAAATAAAAAATCTGTATAAATCTGTATGGATTAAATTGTATACCACGATGTGATATATATGACAATACACGTAGCACAAATCACGAGTGGCAACCAGATTAGATGTGGATAGTTGCCTGGTAACAAACACCTAGAGATTAGGAGAGCTGGGAGGTTTAGTTGGGAAATATACCCTTGGACACATGCCCACTGTTTAGACACACACAAGTACATATATGCTGTACATCCATATCCTAAATGCACATGGTACTCAAGCTCACATGCAAGTCCCTTCCAAGCATACACACAATGGAAGTTGTGATTTAGTACATGGTTAAAGTAAAAGCTTTAGAGTGGAGATAATATGGGGTAAATCCTCTGAGATAATTTTATTTATTTTGGTTGCTCTGGTAGAAACCTTTTCTCACAAACTAAACAGACAGTGAACAACCTCCAATTTGTTAACAAGGGACATCAATAGCTTCATTCTGCTTCGATATGAATACACAGTACAATGAAAACAGCGGTAATTTGCAAGTTGCATTCCACTAAAATCTCTGTTTTAGATGGAAACCTACAAACTTGCTTTATCATCTTAGCAACGAGGTCAAACCACGTGCCACCATCAGGGATAGACCTTATAGACCTTACTATGTCTTTGCACTAGACATCTTCATATTTTTTCCCAGAGTCACAAAAACATTGCTGTAAAAGCACCCTGCCCTAGTTTGCTGTGCTGATACCACACATAGCTTTATTTGTGTAGGAATATGCATGTAGGCATGATCAACTGAAACATTAAAGGTATGAAAATCTTCACAGCTCCAAGAGTGGGTAAATATTCTTGGATCATTAAGCATGTTATTATTTTAGTTTATATTGTGCTTTTTCTGGTGTGTACATTATTACCAAGAAAATTAAAATACAACAAAGTAACTGTTATGTAGCAGACCAAATGTCTTCAGGGGCCCTTTCTGGGGCCTTAGGGAAACTTTATGTGGTTGGAAATTGTCCTCCACAGTGCCACATGTTTTAGTATACTGTATAGCTCCACAAAGTCAGTCAATAATTTTCCATGGAACTGAATGATCGACCTCTTTCATCGTGAGAGGTGCCAAGAGGTTTGATCTGTCTGACCTGGACCAGAGGGACGTGATGTGGTGGGATGACACAGCTGGTGCGATGGAGAGCAGGAGCGTGGGCCATCCATGATGTGAGGATGAAAATGAATTGAAATGAGTGGAAAAAGTTGCATCAGGGTTGTGTGAGGACACGTGTGCACACATTGTGTATTTCTACATACGAGTGTCTGAGAAAAGCCCTGTTTAAGGAAGACGCAGGCCGGGCCCACAATGTTGTGCAGCATGTTGCAGTTCTTCACCAAGGCACCAACAGGATCCTTGAATCGTTTATCCTCTGAGTCCTGATCCTCCTCTCCCTGCTGGCCCACTGCCCTCACCTTCCCCCGGAGGGGCCCCTCCAATACCCCCTTTAGAGACAGACCAGGCTGTTAACCTGCCATGCTCGTTGTTGGTCACACCATCTATGTCTCCATGACTGATTTCTTCATACATAAAACAAAATCATATCTTTCAAGGAACAAGGCTAAGACCCTCTGTTTTACAGTCACACAAATATTAGGTAGAACGTGGCTATAAGACGGCATTACATAAGATGCTTATTATTTCAAGGCAATCCACTGCCATCAGATATTTTTCTTGCTGTGACAAACCGTCTTGACCTGGACCATCTCCTTCTGCATCTGTCCTGCTGTGTCTGGTTTAATGAATGGTGTCTTATCTCAGTGCATAATAATATCATAGTAAGAACTAGCACATTGAGTCCTGGATTAAAATTTTGAGTTAAATTTTTAGTGAACTTTTATGCACCTACCATTGAAGGAGACATTTTATATGAGAAGGTTCATAACAAGCACAGCAGCCATTTCACCACATATGTTTGATGGTTCCTGTGTTTACAATAATATAAAATGAATAAAAGTATTCAGCATTGATATTTAAGGCAATTTGGTAGAAAATGCACCAAAGGCTAATAAGCAGGGCATTGAGGTTGGATTACTTTATTTCTATGAAAACAGTTAAACCTTCCAAAGATTCAGAATAAACTTTCATGCTCAAAGTTACAGAGACATTCTTGTCAAGCACAGAAAAGCTAAACACAACGTATTAATATGCATAGCTACAATACATAAATGGCAAACAGAAGCACAAAGCTGCATCCAGCCAGAGCCTAACAAGGACGAGAAGTGTTCTTACCTTCTTCATTTTGCCTTTCATAGATGGTTCTGTGCAGTTGCCCATTACCAAACCTTCCCTGGTCAACAAGCAATCTCACACTTTTCTTTCGTCTCTCACTATCAGGCACTTACTCCTGTTGTTAGTTCTTCTTCCCTTTTTTAATCTGCTTTGTCTCTTTGGGCTTCAGAGGAGCAGCTCAGGTTCAAGCTCTGAACTCAGAGACAATGGTTCTTAGTATCCCATGCTGGTTGCTACTTGTCACATCTGATAGCACAAAGATGAAAACCAGCTCTAATCCATGCAAGAGAAATCCCGAATGACTCCACCCATCTCTATATATGTCCCAGAGTCAGGTGATGTCACCAAACAGAGCAGCAAACAACCAAACTTAAAACTCCACTAAAACCAGTTCACTCAGGTCTCTCTTCACAGCAAGAGAGCATCTTGTCTCTTTTCCCTTTACAGTGATCAACACTTTTAATCCCCCACCAGCCCTTCTCTCCCCATTTCTTTTTCTGTCTCTCTCTCTTCATCTCTCTCTCTCTCTCTCTCTCATTCACATGTCACATCAACATCCAAATGACTTCATCTACAGTCTGAAGAGTTTTAGAGGGAGAATTAAGAGGACATAAACAGACAGGGATTAATCCCTACCATTTTAGATTAAAGAGGAGGATGGTGTGATGAAGCAAAAAAGAGAAAGGGATACAGTAAAGAAATGGAAAAGAAGGACAAAAGGAAAAACCGACCTAGTCTTGAACACTGTACTCACATTAGATTGAATCCAGAAGTGAAAGAATAAATATTTGAGTGCCAGTAAAATCTGAACCAAAATTGGATCATTGTTTTTGAACTGGTTGAAATTAAGTGTGAAGGAGGACAATGTATAAAATTAAAACTAATGATCAAAATCTTGATTTCCAGTTTATTCTCCTTCTGCCTTATCTTTGCTAAACATTAAACAAGAGCAGAACACATATATAGGTACAAAAAATGTATAGGTTCAGTATGAAACTGGTGCATTTTTTTTGCACATAAAGGAAAGATAAAACATTTTGCACAACAGAAAACTAAACAAAAACAAAAATAAATTATAAAATGTGCACTAATAAAAATCACAAATCGTATAAAAATGGTAGGTGGTGCTAAAAGACATAAGTGTAAATATGAGAATGAAAATACATACTATGTCAATTTTTTTTTTTTTTTTTTTTAAACTAGATTTTCCATAGAAAAGAGGGGACTGATTTGCTTGTGAATAACAGTTTTGTATTTTTCACGATTTGGGAGCTAACCATAAAAACAAGTTGTAGTTTCTTGATTGCTTACAAGCTTCATGTAGACACATATAGTTCAGTGATTTGCTGTAAAGTGTTTTCCATGAAGACTTGGAAATGTCTCAAGTTTAAATTCTCCTCAAGCATCAAACTAATGAAAAAGCACCATGAGGGAGATGAAGTAAAAGGATGCTTATGCAAGATCTAGTAAGAACCAAAATAACTGTCACTTACATGAGAGTCATCTCAGGTCATGTTCAGCAGGATGTAAAGTCTGAGATAATTTGAATTCTCTCTGAACTTGAACCTCTCACATCCCAGAACTAGTTTGTTTAAAATATTGGTAACATTATATAACAAGTTGGGATCATGAGTCCAAAGTTAAATGGTCAGCTTCTACTGTTCTTTCTCCAAAACTGACCCACACTCTTGTTTGTACTGTTGTTTATACTGTGATGTGTTCTTTATGCTAAAACCTGAAATGCTACCAAACGTCATAGTCTGTTTTAAAATGTACCTTATATTGTACTTCATTAGTAGCTGCATAGCTTTGGACAAAAGAGTCTGTAAAATGAATAAATATAAAAATTTAAATAATAATTGTCTGTGAAATAAATGGAAGTGTCTTTATAAAATAAAGATAACTATTCTCTCCCACCATCATTTAGTTCTTGGTATAATTGCTATAAAATGTTGAAAAAAATTATTAAATGCACTAGGGAAACATCACAAATTGTCACAATCACAAATCCATCCTAAACCTGCAATAGCTTATTTTTTTGGCCACTTGGGGGTAACAAACACAAACATCAGCTCCTCAGGTGATATGACGAACTGGGCCCCCTATGCCCTGTGATCACTGTCTGCTGGTGGTGCTGAGCAACGTGTAGGGTTTTAAGGGATTTTTCTATTAGAGCAATGACAGTGAACCAGAATAGTAAAGTTGCAGCTTCACACGTATGAGAACAACCTCGCTATAAAGACTCAGGTGATTATTCTCTGTAGGTTGATCAGCCCTTTTCATGTTGTTTTCATGTCCTCATTTGATACATTGTTATTATAAAAATATCAATGATAGTCGCTTTAATACTTCTATGCATCTTTTTATTGTTGCTAAAAGCCCTGTAGAAAAGCAGTGCTGGGAAGTTTGTGTACTCAGAGAGAAATAGCAAATATCTAGTTTTTCCCTCCTCAAGAGGTGTGACAGAAGGAAAAGACATCAGTGAAGCACAGGCACAGACTCACAGTCCTGAGAGGAGGTTTAAGACACAGCTCGTCTGGTGTACTCAGAAAGAAACTGTAAAACCTATTAGACATGTCTTTTGTGATCATAATGTCAAAGAAACTTATTTAGATTAAACATAGCAGTGGCGTCTCTTTCTTCCTAGTTAGTTGTATCCTGTAATAAGCAGCAGTCACCACTAGATGCCAGTTTCTGACAGCTCCAGTAGCTGGGTTTTATCTGACAGCTGTTGCAGTGAAGACCTCAGACACTAATGATACAACTTCTATTTTTGTCAGAACTTCTCAACAGATTGAGCCTTGAATGACTGATGTACAGCTTAAGAGCGAACACTGTAAATTAAATTTTACCCGGAAATGTTCTTAAATAAAAACAGACTGTTTGGAAAGAATAAAACTAATTGTGTGTTTGACCAAGCCAAGACTATACAGCATCTTCCAAATCATCCAAGCTTCAAACAAAAGATTTAAATGGTAGTCCTTCCATCATGTTGCAACATATTTTCGCCGTATATAAAAAGTTACAAAAAAAATTTAAATCCACAGAAATACAGCCTAGTTAACTAATGAAAAAAACCCAAATCATATTTTAATGTTAAATAAATTATTAGTATTTTAACATTGTCAACCATGTCACTAAACCTTCACATGTATAAAAAGTTCACGTTAATAACAATAATAACAATAAAAATCAGACAAAAGCATAACATGAACTTTTTATACATGTGAAGGTTTAGTGACATGGGTGACAATGTTAAAATACTAATAATTTATTTAACATTAAATTGTATGATTTTTATTGTAAGGAAAAGTTGTAAATGAAAACAATCTTTGTGATTTTACTTTGTATAATGAAAATACCACACCCAGGGAACACTTCAGGGGACGCGTTAAACTTGTGCAATCTAATACAAACTAATTCAACTGTTCTGCCTTAATGGTTTTGATTTAATTACATGTTTTATCATTGAGGTCAAAGTTAGTTGTGGTGTTGTACTGGTCTTCACTGTATTCAGAGGTGTTTTCTGTAAGTATGAAGGAGTAAAGAGAGACAGCACTTAATAAAATGCAACAACGCTAACTATAAATACTTCTTCACTAATAAACATACATTGAATTTACACTTCACTGTAGTACTAACTCGAATAACTTCTGAACCAGTTTTTGAACTATAAGCAACAACAACAATACAAAACATTTCTGTTAGTTACTGAGGAACATTCAGCTCCATTTAACTCTTCACAACTTTATTGGCCAAATGAACTGCATTTCTCTTTGAGCGCCTTCATCATCCTCCTTGTTGAGTGTGTGTTGTTCACCAGAAATGACACCAACAACTGCTTGACTCACCCACCACACAACCAATACCATTAAGCCTGATTAATTACCAGGCAGGTTCTCTCTAGTTTCAATTAGTCACTCAAACGAAATGCTGTTAGTCCATGTGTGTGTGTGTAAGAGCGTGTGTGTGTGATGGGCAACACTAAGGTAATGTGACTCTGCTCTTTGTTTTGGTGATGAACTTGAGCTCGTGTGTGTGTGTGTGTGTGTGTATTTGTGTGTGTGTGTGTGTGTGTGTGTGTGTGTGTGTGCGTGTGCGTGTGCGTGTATGTGTGTAGATATATCATACACTGATCTGGTATCAGATGAAGCTAGTGTCCAGTATCAAGAGCTGTCAATCAGAGAGAGACTAGAGTGAATGCACAACAGATCAGCCAAACTTGCAAAGATATTAAATTTTCCTCAGACAAACCAAAGTAGCATAAGAAATGAATAATTAATTCATATTTATTGGGATTGAAATTGAGCACTTCTCAACAAGGGACTCAACAATTCCTCACCTCCTTTTACTTCAGCAGAAAGCAGCAATAGGCCAATCAAAATTAAAAAATATATGTTCTTATGTTTATATTATTGCTATTCATGCATTAACTTATACACAGAATTGTAATGATGTAATATACATTACATAATGTTTTCATCTTTAGCAATGTATTGTTTTTTATTAGATGTGATAGGTTCCGTGTGAATTTTTGATCTGTAAATGAACCAGTAGAGGTAAAGAAAGCACAAAATAGAAATACTTAACTTAAGTTTGGGTTCTTTGTAGGAAATTATTAGAAAATCTTGTATAGATCGAAGACCCATCTCAGATTAATAACAATGTAATCTTTGTGTGTGTGTTTGTTGTATGAAATAATTAGTGAAATATTACTTTAAGAGGATGAGTTTGTGCGAGTTTTTCTTCAAGCTCCGTCTGTTTCAGTTCAGTTCAGTTCAGTGTGTGGGGGCTGAGGGTATAGGGAATAACACATACTCACTGTCTGTGACTTGCCTCACTTCACACTATTACACACTGGTTGTCAAAGTGAGGTTCAAGGACCCTAAAACACAACAAGGAAAAAGATAAATCTTCTCTGCTCTTCTGTCCAGACTTGGTCCTCTCTCCCACTCACTCAGCTGTTATTTTGGAGCACTTTTTTAATAAAATTGATTTCCTGTTTCTAAACTCAGCCTCGCTCATCATCAGCCCCTCCAGAGTCCGCTGACGTTATCAGGTGAATGTGACTCTTTCTTCATGTGATTAAAAAAACAAACAAAAAAAAAACATCCAGGGTGAGTCAGCAGCAGGAAGCGGGTGGGGTTTTAACTTCTGTGTAATCTCTTTAGATTTTATTTTCATTCATACACATAAACACAAACAGACCACTTTCACACGCTACAATCTGACCCCGGGCTGTCAGATGCTGTAATGGTGTAGCCTACTGTGCAGTGTCGTGTGTCACTGCTTACCATGTGAGTGATGGGATGTGATTCGATACTGATCTGATACAATGGCTGCAGAGACAGATCTCTGGCTGACTGTGGCTGTATCTGTTACGGATTACACTTAATGTTTCCCAAAGTAAAGGAGCTTAAATCCTCCCAAACACACGCTACCATCATCCTTAGCTTTAGTCCTAGTGCTTTGCAGCTCCATTTCCAGAAGGAGGTGGTGTCAAACAAGAAGGTAAAATGGTTCATGTTTGTGCTCTGGTGAATTCAGCTTCACACCCCTCTGCTGGATCAGAGAGGTCGTGGGTGTGGAAGAGCTGGAAGCATCACAGTCAGGCTTTAAAGATGAATTGGAGGCTTAAGGTTTCAGTCAAGCCACTGCAAAGTCAGTCAGCTCATTAAACACACATAGGTGAAAGCACACACACACACGCACACACACAAACACACACTGTAGCAGATGTTTCCTACCTGTCCAAACACAGAGTCCACTATGGGCAGCAGGTCGACGGGCTCTACCTCCTGCTCTTTCTCCTTCTCTCTCCTCTGCACTCCCTCCATCATCTCCTCCAGCTTCTCCTCCAGCAGCTCCCTGTCCTCAGCAGCTGCTGCTGTCATCGTCTGGGGGATCTGACTGGATTTCTGATGGCGAGGAGGCTGAGGAGTAGCTGTTTGAACGTCTCCACCACCACACCCTCCCTTCTCGTTGGTTCGCTTCCTCTGTTTCTCCATCTTCCTCTTGATAGCGGCCTGCACCTAAGGTGGCAGGAGGCAGAGGGGTGGAAGGAATGAGACATGTGGAGCGTGTTTAGTCTCATGAAGCTTCATCATGATAAATCTGAATGTTTTACTGTCTCTCACTTTGTGGTGTCTGATCTAGGAAAGTGTTATGTAATAAACTTTACTATGAAAAAGCAACAGCTACTTCTGAATGAAAAAAAACATGTTTCAAGCTTCGCCCAACCTTTTTTTTTTATAGAAAACTACATGAGCTTTTATAAACTTAAGTTTTCTGAACTAACAAAAGATAATTTCAAGTTATTTAATTGATCAAAACTTCTCAAAACACAGAGACACATGTTTTTCACTAGAAAGCATCAATTAGAATATACTACTGGTTCAAGATCATCTCTTTAAATCACCACATATTTGAACTGAGTTTAGTGGGACACCATCATAAAATCATAAAAAGTAACTATTTCAGATCCATCTGTGTCCAATCAAAGTGTAAAATATATACATTTGTGAAGGCAGGACAGTGAAGATTACACATAAATACTTTGTACACACACACATAAAGGCTATATATATATATATATATATATATATATATATATATATATATACATATGTGTGTACATATATAAGTACATATGAAGAGAGACACCCACACACACCTGTTTTGCACTCCTATCCGGTGGTGCGCTCATCGCTCCAGCACCGCCTCCTCCGGTGGACGGCTCTCGAATGATCATGAACATCTTGCTGTCACAGGCTCACACACTCTCTCTCTCTCTGTCTCGCTCGCTTACCCTCCCCCTCCCTTGCCCTCTCTCTTCACTCTTCTGCAGTAGCTGTCTTTTATTTTATGTGCTAAAATCCCAAAAGAGGTCATTCAATTTGTCAGATTCAATAAAAAAAATTTTAATTGTTATTATTAATATTGATTCAGAGGCAGCAGTCTTCTTTGTTCAGGGTGAAAAAAAATATGAATGAAGGGAAAAGAAAAATAGATAGAACTACAAAAGTTGTCTTATTTCTTCCGTGTTCCAGTCTGTAATTCCTCCAGTATTTTCTTCAGTGTTGCATCCCACTTCTGTCTATATCTCTCCCTGTGTGCAGGTGAGGAGGTTTTATCATCAGCTGTTGTCCTGACTCTGGGATTAAGTTCCTGCACCTCTGCCCCCACTTGCTATCTCTTGGTCCTTTAGGTGACACTCTATACCTCCTGAACTTTACCTCTCTTGCGTTATCTACCAGTAACATGCCGACCTCACTCTCTTCCTCCTCCTTTTCCCTCTTTTTCCCCTTCATCACAGCTCAGCACTCCTCCTGTTTCCTGGGCCCTTTGTTTCAACTACCTTTTCTGTCGTCACTGTTTCTTTATCCCTTGTTCAATGTGCTTCTTCTCCCCATCTCAAAAATCTTGTGTTTTTCTGTGATGTCCTTCCTTCTTATCTTTATTTTTCTCAGAATTGCCCTTGTTCCATCCTCACCTCTTTCTTGTCACCATCATGACAGTAATCCACATTGCTCTCCACACTTTCCCTGTTCCCTATCTCTCACAGTCTATCTGCCCTCAATCCCCTGTCCTACCCCTGTCATATTTGGAGCCTTTGTTGTAACACAAATTGGATTTTTTTGGAGGTTCCCAGGTCAGCTATTCATTTAGTGACAGGGAGAGATAGGAAAAGAGAGAGAGATACAACAAACTCAGCAACAATGTAGTGATTTTTGTATAGCTGCAACACATCACCTCTTTGTTGTCCTGCATGCATAATCTTATCCAACAAGCATGGCTGAGTATACACACACACACATATGCACACCAGGTGAACATGCCACCACTGACCTCTATTTTTAGACATGAATGTTCACACAAGCATGAAAACATATTATTGTGCTTTTCACCTCTCTAAAACAGCCATATAGCTTTGTGGCGTTTTTTTTCCAAAGCAACTAATTCCACTAAAAGCGTTGAATTAAAAAAAAAAAAGTACCATCAATTTGTTTTTCTCCCTCCTTACAACAGAAAATCGGGACATTGGCAGGTGTTTGGCAGCTTTGAGCTGATAAAGCGTCTCACCTTTCTCCCCGTTTTGCCCCGACCTGCCTCCCCTGAAATGTCTATCTCTGAATCTCCTGCTTTATCTCTCTGTATCTCCTTTTAGCTTGCATTAAATATTTCTCTTTTAAACTAACTACATCTTTGAGAATGTATATTCTCCAGAATTGAGATAATGTATAGCTCAACTTCTTTCCAGTTCCTAATGAGGTTTTCATTATTCACTTTGACCCTGTCTTTTAGTTGCCTCTCTGTCTCCCTACAGCCCCTGTCGTCATTCATTATTGATGGGAGGGGAGAGGCAAAATCCTAAGTGGAGGCAGAAAAGAGATCCATTACAGAAAAGTTACACGCAGTGAGGATTAAAAATAGGGTTTGTATTTTGGGAACAGATCACTCATCTGAGAGAGGAAAGATGAAGGATTAATGAACAAGATGAAAAGAGAAATTAGATGTGGAAAAAAAGAGATTTTCTTGGAGAAAGTGACAAAAAACTTTTCTTTTTGCAAACTTCTTTCAGCTCTGCCTTATCTTTCACCTTAACTCTCCCCGAAACTGATCACAGGGATGAAAGACAGGAGTGGCCGCTGAGCAGTAATGTAGGAGTGAAGGCTTGTGTTACTGCATGTCGATCAGCCTGTGATAATATCTAATTACAGATCAGGGCAATTAGGTGAGAGAAGTGTCAGACTGGACATAACCCTGACAGGTATAGTCTTAAAACCAGCAGTCTATGGTTAATGTATAGGCAGATGACACTCAGATTAAGCTCACAGGGATAACAGATACACTTTATTTGGGCCAGACTAATTCTCATTACTTATTTGTTTGTAATAGTAGTCAGAGATTATCAAATTGCTCAATTGGCACGAGATAACTCATTAACCTTGCTTAACTGGATTGTCAAAAAAGAACACAGTGAGGATCCATGACAGCTAACACAGTGAAGTGACACCTAATCAACTGATTATATAGGTATTTACAGTCGTAGAGCACAATATCATGATGCAAATTTTCAGGTTTTTGGTGAAAAAGGATGATTTTTTCAGCTCTATACCTGTTGTTTGCCTCATTTCTAGGCCAATTAGATCTGGATTTTGTCCTCCAGAAGATTTAACCTCTCCTTGTCTCTATCATTTATGTATAAACAATGTGTTTTCCTTGATTATTCAGTCATTTCCGGTCTTTATGACGGAGAGGGGGTCCTGTGAATCAGGTCCTATCTGTTTGTTGGCATCTGGAAGTTTCCTGATATCCTCCCGGAGCCATATTGTTAATATATGTTTATGATGTCTCCATAATATTGTTATCCTCATTTACAATATTGTAAACTGATCCCTCTTTTGTTACCCTTTGTCAAGTTTCTTCTATTCTTTTACTGTTTTTTCTCTTTCTGAAATGACGGTCTGAGCATAGAGGGTGTTTTATATTTTACAGACTGTAAAGCCCCTTTAGGTAAATATGTGATTTGTGAAAAAACAAAATTGATCTACAACCTGATAAATGGTGAAAAATGTAATGAACTTTCCCCTAAATGCTTTGAGTGGACTGCAGTCTCTAGGGAGTTCCCTTCATATGTTTTATAAATGCTCAAAGTCGTAGCCTCGTCCACAGAGCCACCCACTGATTCTGACTTCAAAGTTAGTTTTGGGCGCCCTCTGGTGGAAAAAAGATGTACCAACAACCCTGCCGATTGCACCAAATACAGTATGCTGACAGTGTTTACTCTGATCTTAACTTGGATACTACAAAAACACAGAGAAAATACATGTAAATTACATTTTAGAGGTGTAGTGTTGGAGAAATGTAATGATGGTGTCCATGGCAAATTAAAAAAATTACTTTTTTTAAATCTGCTATACACAATTTACGATGTAGATGACAGTGACAAGACAAAATATATAAAAACAACAAACGTATATGTTGTTATATTGTTAGATAATTTTTTAAAACATGCAGTAAGATATTAGAGCAAACAACCACTGTTCACTTCTATAGAAGAAGATATACAAAAGATGTAAATCTATAAATCTACAAAATCTATCACTCCATTAAAAAGTGGATGATTTTTAGCAAGTGCACATTAATACACATTTGTTTCCTTAGTGAGTATTTATGGCAACAGCAGCACGGTGTTAGTGGGACATACTCAAACAAAACTATGTGTATTCATCATAAAGAAGATGAAGAAGATGTTATCTTGCAGTGTGACTCTTTTTTAAACCATACATTTCTGTTCTTTATACACCTCCTCCTACTTGTACTATCCATAAGAGGAATAATAAAGCAGGTTTTCTTTTTTTATTATATATATATATTCCAGTCTTCCAACAATGTTATAATTACTTGTATTTTCATCGTCACCACATCATTGATTCTGCAAAGTCTTCCTGACAAGGCAGAGGTGTGAAAGCTCTTGAATAGGTCTGCTGAATCTCTTTTGTAGTTTTATTCTCAATCCGTTGATGCAGAACATCAGTCCTCTGATAAAAACAGCATCTATCCCCAATGTGGTGTTACTATGGTGAGTGGCTCCCGGTTGTGTCCATTGATAATCGGCCAGGGATTAAAGTATGGGTAAACAGGCTCTTGAAAATTTGCATCATAAAAGGTGAAGAGGTGGCTCATGTCCCCTGCATCATAAAATGCCACTTCACCACGGCCATAGTCCAGATAGATCCCCACCCTACTGGGGGGTTTGGAGGGATATAACAAACCGTCCTCTGAGTTGGTGCACGCCTCATACTCACTGGTACCATTGCCGTTGTCTCTCAATACAAGGGTCCAGAAACCATCATCTGGGCAGAGGCTGATCTCCTCCTTTCTGTTGACGGAGCCGATGGCCACACCTAGACCCCACGCAGTCTTGGAGCCCACCTCCACCTCCCAGTAGTGTCTGCCAGAGGAGAAAGACTCAGAGCCCAGGACAATGTTGTAGAGGGTGAAGCGCTCTGGGTTGTTGGGCAAGTTGGGCTGGAGTTTTCCCACCTTGACACTGGTGCGACATGGGGAAACCCACAAGCAAGGGTAGGCTGTGTCCGGGTTGAGTGTCACCATTGTGTGAGCTGTGAAGCCAAATAAGGAGTTAGAAATGTAGAAATAAAACACGAACGGTGTGTTTACAGACAATTACCTGATAAAGACTCTTTGACAGTGACCTTCAACAAGACACTGAAGGCTCAATTAGTGTAAGATGAACTAGTTGGAAGCATCAGCTACAGGGATACGGATAAAATATAAATGATATACTGCATCAAGACAGAAAACTCCAAAGATCTGTTTAATCTGGTCCTTCTGTTACAGAATCAACATGATGACATGTCATTGGCAAATTTCCTGCAACATCGAGACAAGTCTTTGCACAACTCACTTCAGTCCAGCAACAGGCTGGTTTTACTTTAGAAAGCAGATACAGTCACATTGACAACTCACTCACTCATTCACATCGAACTCATCCTGAAAGAGCAGATTGACACTAGACTTGACATGTGGAGAGCAAAAATCTCATCTGAAGATATACAAAAACATTTTCCTGGGGTAACTCCCAATAATTAACATGTCAAAGTCAGTTTATTAGTCACTGAGTATACATACACTACTGAAGACACTTGATTCATATCCTCTGTATTTTCTCTGCACCAGATTTTAGACCTACCCACTACTTCCTCTACTACCCATAGAGGAAGTATCTGGTACAACACCAGAGTAGAGAAAAACTACAGCAACACATTCAGAAGTTAGACACTTTCTGGTTTTAAAATATTTGTAAAATGTTGCATGATGAACAAGAAAGGTGTTTGCATACTAAAATTATTTCTAACAATATTAACATTTAAGGTACTTTAAATTCTATAACTGAAAAATACAAATTTAAAAATGCTACACTTGCCACTTGAAACATAATTCAGAATTACACATTGAGGAGGGTTAAAAATCTATATATTTTTATAGGCTTTTTGTGTCTGATCAGATTTTTTCTGGTGTAGGTGGATACACTTGAAATAATGACCTCAGTGTTTCAAAAATCCTGGCTATGTTTCTGACAGAAGCCATATAACAAACTTCAGGCACAGTTTGAAAGTTGTGGGAGGTGATGGGATCCAGTGCTTTTGGAGCTGAACAAAGGGCCTAAAAGTCAGGATACATAAAAGTCTGCTGCCTCGGTTTTGACTGCTCTGTTTTATTCTGTCTCTCAGAAGTTCCCCACCTTCATAGGTGTATTGAGTAGTGCGTGATTGTGTTTATATACCTGGCTGGAAAATGGAGCCCAATTTCCTCCAGATCCTGTACTGGAGGGGTCCCAGAAACTTTCCTGACTGTAGATCAACACTCACCTCTGGAGGGGGATCAAACAAGCTCTCAGCCCTGAGAGAAAAAAAGAAAATACAATTGAATAATTTTAAGTCTACAACAATCCAAGAAATCCTTCCTCTTTTTTGTGAGACACACAAATAATCATCATTTTTGTAACTGCTATTGTAGTTATAAGAGCCAGCAGTGTTTGTATTTTCCCATAGTCCTTTCACAACTGACATGTTTTTTGTAACTGCAGTCATAAACAGTGACGACTCCAAACTTCTATGGATATGACAATGGTATGACAATGTGTAACAAAGATGACTCAATAAATGTTATTTCCACACACATTTAAACTTGATTACAGCACAAAAAAAAAAAAAACCCACACAACTTAGATTTAGACAGTCACATTAAGGAGGAGGGGAAGATTGTATTCGAAATGAAGGAGTGGCGTAGTAAGACATAATCTTCATTAATGTTATTATGACCAAAATGATACTCACCCTCCAATGAAATCTTTGATTCCCTGAAAAATAGCAAATCACAACAAGCCTGTGGTTAAAACAAAAATCAGACTCTGCAGATAACATCTCTGACACTGCCTCCTCAGTCTGTCAGTATTCTTTATATGTTTGTTTATATGTTTTTTCATGATTCTGGTTCTACTTTTTAATCAACTTATTCTCCTCCTTGTTTCCTACCTTGAGCTGCTCTGGGTTTTCCTCTTCCCTCAGTTTGAGGCAAAGCTCGTCAGCTGTACTTTCCAGTTGGCTGATTTGCTCTGTGGCTTGAGTGAGCGCCTCCTCCAGCAGCCTGAGTTTCTCCTCTTTCTGCTTCTGCAGTTTCTCCTTGATGTGCTCCTCCTCCTCGAGAAGGAACTCCTTCAGACGGGCAAACTCTGCAGAGACCAGCTCCTCCAGATCTCCTGCTTGCTCCTGAAACAAACAGAGGACTGTGGTCAGTGCCCAAAGAAGGGTTTTTCCATTTTTTTTCCCCCAATTGAAAGGAAACGCAAGTTTATTCTACAAATAAATTGTGTCATTGTTTCTTTTTCTGTTTTTTCTTTTCACTGACATGAACTTGTATCTCCAAATTATAACAGTGTTACATTTTGTACAGTGGATATTTGTTTTAAATTAATTATGTCCATAAATAAATATTATATAGCGCATGGGCCAGTCACCTGGTTGTGGCAGGTAAATAGATTTGTACGTGTATAATATACACACATACACAAACACACACACAGAATGAGCAGAAAAATTGACAAACTTCCTGTCAACCTCTCACCCACATCCTGTCACACTGACAGAGAAACAGAACTGAAAATCTGTGAGTGTGCACATAAACTGGGCCAAACAGACAGGAAAACATGCTCAGATAGGCAAGATAGAGAAAGACCATTTGTAGTAGGGATACATGGAGCACAGACATGTAGATATCTGCACCACTCTATGTTCATATCTTAATTTAACACACACACACACACACACACACACACACACACACACACACACACATAAGTGAATGCTGAAGTGGTAGAAAAACTGGCCCAGCCTAAATTCTGTCTGCTGTTATCTCTTATGTGAGGGTGTGTAACATGCAGTCTTATGTATACATATGTGTGTGCGTGTCCTGTTTGTCTTTAGAAAAAAAAATGTGAAGGTGAGAAAGACAAACATGACATGACCTGTATGACTGTTTATGAACCACCTCTTACAACCCAGGACCAGACGTCTGTATTTGGAAACATGGGAATCACCATGTTCGATGAACGAGGCTGAGTAACAACCTGTCATGTCACCCCAGGTCATAAATAAGATGAATCAGCTGTCATTTACGTCTGTCAGACAGGTACAGGTGGAGGAATGTGGGTGAACATTGCCTACTAGAATTTCTGGTTCTATTCAAAGGATAGTAAGAAAGAATTTTTTGCTGGGGTTATGTTCAGGATATTTTCTTTCTCTCTTTCACAATGCTTCACAAATAGCCCAAACACAGATGCACAAACAGGCACACACAAACTTTGATACCTTGATGAGGAGGATCTTTTCATTTGTCTCTTTTTGGAAGAGTGTGGCCTCCTCTGTCTGTAGTTGAACCCTCTCCAGAGCCACAGACAGCTTGTCCTGTTGGTAGGCAGCAAAAATAGAAAATCACATGCAAAACATAGTTGAAAAGTGGGGTCAGTAAACTAGATTACACTTAAATAAAGAGTTCATTGGATTGGTGGCTGTGTCTGAACAACAACATCATGTTCAATGGGAGTCATATGATGCCCATGTTTTCCCAACTGAAGGCTCTCTGGTCCACAGATTTGAACAAAATAGGACATCAGCACCAGGTGAAAGAGGCCTCTCGGTGTGAGTCTCCTGGTCAGCTGCTAGGTTAAAAGTGTATGCGAGTTTTAAGAGCTCTCACTGACCTGCTGAATTCCTGCAAAACAAAGTACCCAAAGGCTGCAAGGGAAAACAGGGAGTCGTCTGCCCTCAAAAATAAATACTGCCAGTAAAAGCCTTGTGTGTTTACACCAGAGTTGCTGTATGTGTGTGTGTGTGTTTTTAATCAACTTAATGTTAATAAAGAAATTTTGAGTTAACTTTTAGGAGTGTTTCTCAAACTTCCTTACATGGACAAGAAGGGGCGTATCAAAAGAGAGTGGTGGAGTGTGGCACTCCCTAAAATTTTATCTTGTTGCTACAGTTATTGTCCAATATGAGAGAACATAAGACAGATCTGTTGTGGAAATGTTTGGTGATCCACAGGCCTACTACCTACGATCACTCACATTAGTGGTGTGATGACAATGGGCTGGGAGCTGCCAGAAAGAAACTTGTCTAAAATCTCTACCTTGTAGTTTTCAAAAGCCTCGGTGATGGGGATGACGTTGTGGGTCTTGTGGTCCCGGGACATGCCGCACACCAGGCAGATGGGGAGCTGGTCGTCCTCACAATAAAGCTTGAGCTTCTCCTCATGCTCCTCGCACATATCCATACCCAGGCCGGGCCAGTGTCCGATGGACGTGGCCACGCTGCTCATGCTGGACCCGGGCTCCCGTTCCTCCGGCTCCTCCAGTGCGCCTTCCGGGTACCATCCGGTTATCCCGGCGGCTGTGTCCATGACCCGGGCTCTGCGCACACTGTCCACGACGTTGCACAGCAGAGAATTGGGCCGCAGTTTGCGAGAGCACGACTTTCTACACTTTGGACAACTGGACAGCTCGTCCGCCTTGGCTTCCCAGCACTGGATGATGCACACCTGGCAGAAGTGGTGTCCGCAGTCGAGGATCACCGGATCACGGAAGAGCTCCAGACACACCGGGCAGGTCAGCTCCGACTGAAGTTCGTCAAGTGCGCTGGCCTCCGCCATTCTCGGCTGAGCGCATAGTCCCGAAGAGAAACCTCTGGTGCCAGCACTGTGTCAAGTAGAGACTAGACTGCCCTTCCGTTCACAGGCACAGAGGGAGTGGTCTGAGTCTGACAGCAGAGCAGATGTTTTCACGGAAGAGACGGAGGACAAGCAGCGACAGGCTCCACACCAGCCTGCTCCATAACCGACTGCACGGTCTGGATGAGCCCGGGGCCAAACAGCTCTTCTTAGACAGACTGAAAGAATAACGAACTAGTTTTAATAACCAGAATAATGTTACCGTAAACACAAATAGGCCCCTATAATTGATCACCCTTTACATGGGCGGTTAATCATTTCGTTTACCCTTTATAACAGTTATAATAATTACAAATCTACTTTCGAGTTGCCAGGTAGTGACTCATCGCTCAATAATAAAGTGGTCTAGTGTTTTATGTTAGTAATAAACCATCAGCTTGACATACAAGATTTTAAACAGGTACAGGCTAAATGCTTCTTACAATAAGTAAACAACAAATGTTTAGTAAGTCATCTGTGTGTAGTGTTAACAGCTGCACTTATTATCCAAATCATTTCTATTTATGATCCATTTATCAAAGAAGGCTGTCTTATGCAGTGGAGGAAATGCTATTTTAGCTATTTTGAATGCATCTTGCAAATTGTTGAGTTCAAACAACTAGAAATATTTCTCGGAAGGGAAATAAGTAAGCAGCCTTGAGTTTTCCTTTCAGTCCAAATTTAGCCAATAGTTGAATCACAAATGTTCAAGTCATGTTTTTAGTCACACTCATCACAAATTAAAATGTGTGCTGCAGATACTGCTATATTCACCTAAACCAATTACTAACCTAACTGTGAAATACATATATGTCTCTCTATGAAGCTACATACAGGATATATAGAAAGAACAAAGTACACCTAAAACGTAACAAAAGGACTGTCAGTTAAATGTGATATATATCTACCTATATAAATTAAGTTATGTGTTTTTTTTCTATTTAATGATGCTTTTATTTTTCTCAAGTCTCTGTTAACGTCCGCCTGTTGTTGTTATTGTTGTTCTTTCATTGTGAACTACATGGAGACATCTACTCTTAAAAGGTGCTAGTCTACTTGACTAAAGCTTCTTATTTACCTACGTGGTATTTAATGGTGCAAACTAACTCTTTCATTTAAAGTTAGCCATTACTTTAAGAAAATAACAATCACTTTGTATTCAAGCTGGTATCAATATTAGCTTACTTACTTTCTACAGTATACTATGTTTATTAAGCATATATCCGAGGCTCATTTATGAAACTGTAATGTACAGAGTTAGAATGGTAGCCGGGTGTTACAAAACACACACTGCAGCCTCTGATTCAGTAGCAAAAATCAAAGAAATGTCTGCTGACACAGTGAGTACATGGCTGTAAATAAAAGTCAGCAGCTCTTCTGTATGGGGAAACAAAACGATGGTAATTCCTGGGCATCCACGCATTGTGACTCATTACTAGTGACTGTAAATGCACTGTAATTGCTCATAGTTGAACCAGTTTCGGTGACCTGGCCATATTTAGTTCCTGATGTTTGTAATATATCACTCCGGTTGACCGCATGTGTATGTTCTTAATGCAATCTAACAATTCCTTAACAGCAAAAATCTGATTTTTGACGAATTGTCAAACAAACAAACAACTGAAATGGAGGATTTTCCTCCTACTAGAAGCACACACAACAAAATAAAGAATCCATAGACTTTAGGTAAAATGACAGTTGTCAATTAATGGAAATACTATATATAGAATACGGAGCTTCAATATATTCAAATCTGGTTCCTACCACAAGCCGAGTTTCAGTGAGAGAAGAAATACCAGATCACACAGACATCAGAAAGAAACAGAAAATAAAACTTGATGAGAGGATGAGAGCTGTGACATCTGTTAAAATATCATGACAAATCTACATCTGTGGTTGTGTTAAACAACTCCAGGCAGTTTAGGACAATACTGCATACATTCAGGACTACTATTTGCATTTCAAGCATCATGCAAGTCTCATGTCAATCCATACAGAGCTTTGTGTCCTGCAAGTTTTTAGACAAGTGTGTGAAATCTGGGGAGGGGGAATCAACTCAAGGGGTCTCAGGTTCTCCCAGTCTTTTTCCCAGGTTCTCCAGGACCTGGAGAAGGGGTACAAAAGACAACAACAGACACCAGAGACTTCACACTGGTGTCACATGAAAAGGATCCCTGGTGTTAGGATATCTACAGGTTTTGGGGTACAGCTTATTTTTCCTCACTTTGCCAGAGTAATAGAAGAAGGTTTCTTCCTCAGCTTATTGATGAAAAAAGGATTTGCAGAGCCATTGTTTCCCAGAAAGAACCCTGACTGCTGGTTAGCAAGGGAAATTTTAGGGGAAATGTGGGAGTGGGCTAAAACTGTCCTCTCCAGGGTTCCTGCTTTCAGCATATATAAAAGGAAACCATAGTGACAGCTCACAAGTACTTACACTCCAGGCACTGAATGCATGCAAAGGAAATATAGGTATTGTTTAACTTTGGAGCTTTGTAAGAGAGGAAGTCTGTGTAGACCCGCTGATCTCAAGGCTGTCTCAGAGGAAGATGCTACAATTCTCCACGAGAGCTCTGCTACTTCTCCTCCCCTGGCTCGGTGGCCTGGTCCTTGGAGAGGTCCAAGATGACTTTTCCTCCTGCCTTGGTTTCTTCTATGATAAAACTCCACCACAGGGTATTGATGCAGCAGGATACCAGATGATATGCCAGCGGCACAAAAACCAGTACCGATTTGCCACCCTTTATAGCCAGGAGCGTCGTATCCCACTGTACTCTGCGTACATAATTAGCCCTGCAGATGGCAAACGGCCCAATATCAGTTGGATGTATGAACCCCAGGTAAGTAAAGGAACACTATATAAAGTTTAAGAGCAGCCATTTCCTTTAAAGACTAACTGTACTCTATTGAGAATTAGTGTATCAAATATAATGTGGGCAAAGTAAAGCAAGGCTTCTCCCTGGATAAGACAGCATTATTTACATTGGCTGGGTGAATTTAGAATGGTTTACAGGGCATTATTGTCAAAATGTAGAGTTAAGTGTGTCTAAAGAAAACTCAAAAGATGTGCACTAGAAATTTCCATCTAACCTTAAAGTGTCACACTAACAGTGTGTTGTTCATAAGGTAAATGGGGTTTTTGGCATTAACTTCAAGGAAAATAATGGGAATACTCCTCTGTAAATACAAAAACACTGTCACACACACAATCTTCTCTGTGGTCTAAACTATTACTAAGCAGCAAAACACTTTTTTAGCTAAACTGGGACTTCTCTCTCTGTCTCTCAGTTGGCATTTTCCCGTGGCAGTTCAGAGATGAAACCTTTCACTACCCCTGTGGACCAGAATGTGATTGAGAGCCAGGCCGTGCTTCAGGACTACAAGAACTCCAGCTTCACCAAAGGCCATCTCAATCCTAGCATGCACCAGAAGACAAGAGAGGACCGTGAGGCCACATTCAGCCTGACTAACATTGTCCCTCAGCAGGCAGGCTCCAACTCTGGCCCCTGGAGCAGACTGGAAAGTAAAATGTTGAGAAACTTCAATGCCTACTGTAAAGGGAACATGTATGTGATCACTGGGGCCATGCCTTATAATTCTGGAGCACGCTGGATTAATAACAGGGTGTCTGTACCTGAGTACATGTGGTCTGCTTATTGCTGCCCATCCTACAGGTCTAACCTGCCTGAGTCTGTGCAGTCATTGTTCCCTACATATGCAGCAGTGGGAAGGAATGACCGCAACAGTGGAGAGGAGATTGTGCCAGTTGATGTAAAGGCCAGGGCTTCAGTTCGAGGCTATGATGTGAGGCAGATGACTTTAAAGACTCTGCAGGACATCCTGAGACAAAGGCTGGCCATGCCCATCAGTCTGTTTAATGGGCAGTGTCAGCAAGAAAGCAAATTGCTTTAGGTCCTTTGTAAAATCAAATGCGGTCACCACCACCACCAGCATATTTCCTCATTGTCTGGTCAGAATCAGAATGAGGAATTAAGCAGATTTCATTCCCTCCCTGAGAAATTTTCTTTAATTACCAAATGAGATGAGAGTTTGATTTACTTGATTTACTTAAGATTATCTCATGATACTTGAAATTAATTATTACAATCATTATATTTTCTCCTAATCTTAAATCATTAACAATTTTTACATTTTGCTATTGTCATCTTGTAACATGTTCAATAATTAACCTGATGATTTTACTAATAAAATGAGATTTCCCAGCATAAAAGTCTCTGGAAACTGTTCAAAGAAAACATACATGATATACACTAGTTATGATTGCATGTGAAAATCGGTCATGGTTGTTTCAAACAGTACCAAAGGTTAGAATTCAGCCCCATCCTCCTGACACTTCAAATTGAACTAAAACACTGGGAAAAGGTTGATTGTGTATTGATTCTCATATAATTTTGTACATAATGGCTTCAGCAGTTGCCTCATTATGATACTAATATCTCTTTGAATGGAGAAAATATAAAAAGTTAAGCATTAGTCTATAATGACTGCCCTTGTTCCTTAAGAGTGGAGCAAACTTAACATCTTAAATGTATCTAACTCGTTTTCTCACTTATGTCAGTTTGCTTCACATATTTCAGATTCATAAAACAATGTTAAACTATTCAATTATATTTATAACTTCAATCTGAGTTCAGTTAACTTTGTGTTTCTAAGATGAACAAATTTTCAATGAATTACTGTGCAAGTTTCTACAATAGCCCAGAACAGACTCTCTGGCCTTCACTGGTTTTAAGAAGGCCCCTGTAGATTATCCTCCACTTTTGGAGAGGGATTTAGTTGGTTGCAATCTTCAAACTCACCACTAGATGCCACTAATCCTATCCTGGGTAAACTATCCACTGTGTATACAGTTCTAATATCACCATTGTAGCCAACACAACAAAATGAACAAAACCAAGTATTAATCTCATAGATCTCTTAGAAACAGCTTAATAACTTGAACATCCATGCTGCAAAGATAGTAAAAGAACACTTTTGTTTGACTTAGTGATTCTGTTGCTTTCTTCAACACGTTTCTTTAATTTTTTACTTAAAACCTCAACCTTAAAAGGTTTTCAAAGCAGAAAATTCCTCAAAGCATCACACTGGCTCCATGAGCTTGCTTTCCTCCCCAAGTGCATCCTGGTGCCATGTCTTCCTCAGGTAAGAAGCAGCCTTCTGCATGAAGAAACTGTGACTCAGACCAGGCTTCCTTCTTCCATTGCGCCATGGTTCAGTTCTGATGCTCACATGACCATAAAAGGCTCCTTTGGCAGTGGACAGAGGTCAGCATGGACATCTCTGACACCCCTGACACAGTCCTATAGGCATTAACTTATTCAGCAGTCTGAGTAGCTCTTCTTTTGGCTCAGACCACATGGTTAAAAATATAATCTTGCAATTCTGATCAATATTATCTTGTAGTGTTCTTAATAACCCCATCATTGTCCAATAAATAAAGACTGAAATGTGTGAGGAGCCCTCCGATGAATTGAAATATTTATTTCTTAATGATATGATCAAAACACAAACATACAAAACACCAAGCTGTCAGTGAAATTGTCAGAGAAAAACAAGGCCTTAGCTTAGATTTAACATGAGTGAATTACTGATAAAAAGATAAAAATGTACAATTTATTGATAATCATAAATAAGTACAAGGTTTGTACATACAAATGAGAACACTCCTATTAAAATGGCTGGATGTCTGTAATTGAGCTCTTTTCTCCACCATATACAATTGTCTTCCTCTCATCTTTGACATTATTGAAGATAAAATCATCCACACATGTACCTGCTTCTTTGCCTTCAAGTCACTTTAACTTCTCATCCAGTCAGAGTGTAAGAAAGGCAACTCTGAAACACTGAGAATAAAATTAGCATGAACCACTCACAATCATCACCTGAAGTTCACCACATTCAATTAAAAACCATCTTTCTTCTTTCCAGTTCTGTTAAAGATTTGAAGGAGAGACACTAAAAACACTGGTGGTTTTTCAGTTGCTCCACATCACTAAAGCCTCTTCCACAGTTGGAGCACTGGAGTGTTGCCTTTTCACTGTTGTGTATGAGTTGATGTCTCTTTAAGTACTCCACACGACTGAAGCGTTTTCCGCACGCTTCACACCCGTATGGGCGTTCACCTGTGTGGATCCTCTGGTGTCGTTCCAAGTTGCCAAGGCGACTGAAGCTGCGTCCACACTGAGGGCACCGGTGAGGCCTCTCGCCTGTGTGCACTAGATGATGCCGTTCCAGTGAGCGTGAGTGTGTGAAACGCTTGCCGCAGATTTCACAGCAGTGCGGGCGCTCAGCCGCACAGGCACACTCATGGTTCTTAAGAGCCCAGGCATGGCTGAACGTGTTGCCACAGTGGGCACAAGGGAAAAGGCTGTCCTCTGCTCCGCTGCTCTGTAAATGGGCGCCTCCTAGTGGACAAGGGTGCTCCTCCAGCTCAGCCTCTGAGGTAAAGCCTCCTCCACACTGTGGGCAGAAGTGTAACAGGTCCCCAACACCCTCCTCTTCCCCTCCGCTCTCCCCGACACTCCCAGGAGCAGATAAGTGGGCCAGGGGCTCTGTCTCTCCCTGCTCCACCACATCCTCTCCAGTCATAACTGTGCCCAGGTCACCCTCTCTCAACTTCTTTGACCAGCCTAACTTCAGTTCCCCTCCCCCAACTGCTCCAGCCCTCACGCTGTCTTTTACCATGCCTTGCTTTATCTGGTCCTCTCTTTCCAGGGTGGGTGGTTGAGGCTCCAACTCTTCGTCCTGCTCCATACCGTCAAGACCTATGTATTTGGGGGCCAAGCTGATCTCACTGCCTCGCACCACCTTCAAGTCGGGGCTGACAGGCTGGGAAGCCGTCATGGCAGCCTGTTCACGGCCTCTCTCAGCCCTCAGCGCGGACTCCAGACCCCTCAGCTCATCCACAGTCATGCCGCCCTCTGATGGCTCTGCTGAGTCTACATCCCAGTCCTCCTCCGTCCTCTCTCCTGGAGGAAGGGTGGGGGGATGATCTGACAGGTCCCCTGAGTAGTAACAGAGGGAGGAGGAGGAGATACAAAGGAGACAGAGAGTGGGAAAGCTGGCATGAGCAATAATTTCCACTTTCTTTTTAACTATTGGTCTCTGAACATTTCATTAACTTCCCCTCCCTCAATCAGTATGTCTTGGGCTGATTACCTTCACTTTGAGCTCTGGAGCCAGTGTGGAGCTTCTGATTGGATAGATCCATCTTCAAAGCTTCCTTGATTAGCCGGAGAGAGGCAGGTTGATAGCCCTCTGTTTGAGAAAACTGCATAAAGAAACAGAGACTTGTAGGACAAACAACCCAAACCAACAGTATACACTTTTATACACTGTTTGACACATTTAGAAATGCTTTTTTCAAAATGGCTTGTTAACTTACATGCAACATTTCATCATAGCCATGTGTAGAATATACAAATAACTTGGGATTAAAACTATGTGATTGGTTATACTTCTTTAAAACCATTTTAGCAGCTGTCAAACACCTTGAAAGTCTAATAACACATTCTGCATGATATGAATATTCAAATATAGAAGAGAAGTGAAGAGTGGATCTTTGCACTGCCACTTGGTCATGTGGTGGAATAGCAAACAGCTTTTCACCTCTACTAGTAGTATTTCTACCTAAAAGCTCACTGCACTTGAGATGTGGAGAGCCCTACTCAACAGGCCCCTCTGAAAGCTAAATATCAAATCAAAAGCCTTCCCTTTATCTACTACATCTCTGCAGTGATTTGATGGCTGAAAAACACAAGCAAAACTCTCTCTGTCTCCCCGTATTATCGCTCTCTTTTCTTGTCTATGTTCTTTCTCATTCTATATGAAGCTGCTGAGCAGTGCAGAGATGATGTGCCACTTTCTCCTCCTACTCCTCCTCCTTTGAGAAAGCCCGTCTCCCTCACCTCCTCTTTGATGTTGGCCGTCTCCTCCCCCTCACCGCTGAGGCTGCCCTCCCCTGCCTCGTCCTCCACCATCCCTCCTTCTTCCTCTTCATCCCTGGGGAACTGGATGAGGTACATCTCCCTGGCCTCCTTCCCCCCTCTTCCTCCTGCTCCTGCTACCATCCCCACAGCTCCACTTCCTCCCCCACCACCGCTACCTCCTCCTTCCTCCCACACACCTCCAGGCCAGCCTTTGCCATAGGCTGCTGCCAGTCCCTTCTTTGACTTGCCTCCTGTGGAGAAGAGAGGAAGACGAAGGAAGGGTGGGAGGGAGGTTGAGAGATGAAGGAGAAAGTGAGGAGGAGGAGGGGGAGTGGGTTGGTAAGGGTGGGCAGAGGAGAGGTTGGGCACAGAGAGACAGGAAGGAGAGAGAATGAAATATGAGGGGGAGAGAGATGAGTGGGAGGAGATGATTGGAAGGCCAGAAGAGAGAGATGAAGGAGAGAAGAAGGTGGAGAAGTGGGAGATGGGGGGGG
>CM076655.1:5474739-5565030 GCA_038496675.1 Rachycentron canadum
GGAAGGGGGGGGGGGGGGGAAGGGAGAGAGGAAAGGGAGCAGTGGGAGGAGAAGTGAGTGTGATGGACGAGTGAAGAGAGAGGGGACATAGAAGGGCAGACAAGAAAGTGGAAAGGAGACAAAAACACGTGACAGGGAAAAGAGGAGTGAGAGACATAGAAGAGAGGGAGAAGTGGAGTGGCGGGGGCCAGAGGAGGAGGAGAGCAAGGAGGGGGGAGGATGTAGAGGTGAAGAGAGGAAGAGAGAGAGAGAGAGAGAGAGGAGAAGTGGAAGTGGAGAGGGAGTGTGTAATTATGGTGGTGGAGAGGAGCGGAAGAGGAGTGGGGGGGTAGGGACGGAGGGGAGAGTGTGTGTACAACGTGATGAAGGAGAGA
This sequence comes from Rachycentron canadum, assembly GCA_038496675.1. NCBI lineage: Eukaryota > Metazoa > Chordata > Actinopteri > Carangiformes > Rachycentridae > Rachycentron > Rachycentron canadum. The sequence continues at coordinate 5,475,114 of CM076655.1, forward strand.
ACAGAGCAGGAGGAGGTGGGGGCGGGGAGAGAGGAAAGGAGGAGAGGGCGTGAAGGAGAGAGGAGTGGGAAGGGGAGGAGGTAAGAGTTGGAGAGAGACAGAGAAGTAAAGGAGGTGGGGGGAGGGAGAGGAGCAAGACAGGAAGGGAGGGAGGGAGAGAGAGTGTGCAAACGCACGGAGGAGTGGGAGGGACAGAATGTAGCAAGAGAGAGAGGAGAGGGGGAGGTGAAGGACAGAGGGAGCGATCATGAAGAGGAGGCGGAGGAGGAAGGGAGGAGGGAGGGGGGAGGGAGAGAGGAAGGAGGGAGGGAGAGATCAGCTCTTGCCAGATGGTTTCCAACAAAACAAGTGCGTCTTCACATAAGCCCTGACTGCATAGTAAGAACCTTCTGTCTCACATTTAAAAAAAAAAAAAACCCAAACAAACACAATCAATCTAAAACATGTAAAGTGCAAAGGAGTCATTTAACTGTAATTGTAGCGCCATATCTGCCACAATCTAAAGCTGATGTAACCCCTCTTGTTTAGCAGGAGACGCCATCCTCCAGCCCTTAGAGATACTTACGGCCCATCTCAACTTTTCGTTTGTGCCGTCCTCCGGCTCCTTCCTCCGCCGCCAGCCCGGCGTTGCGGCGGTTGGCAGCCCATCCCATCCCGTACTTGCGCTCAGTCCTCAGCTTGTTCTCGGTGAGCCTGAGCCGCAGCTTGAGGGTCTCGTTTTCCTTCCTGTTGAGGGACAGCTCCACCAGGTAGTCGTTCACCGTCTCCTGGAAGAGTTTGGTGATCTCACAGACCGAGGCTCGGATCAGACTGTCCATGACAGCCGTCAGATGCGTCTCAAATGTGGTCACCGATTCCTCCATCATCGCGGTCAAAGGTTAGAGATGGGAGCGGACCTGATGATGGCAGTTGGCATGATCATCATCACATTTAATCCAATTTTCCTACTAGAATCACACTAGTTTCACATGTAGACAGCTATATAGTCTAAAGCCACTGTGTATTTCCAATTTAGACCAATACGACTAGTGTAAGTATAGAAAAATGAACTTTATTAGTTGGTAATAGCTATATTTGAACAGCAGAGTGTGACAGGACTCAATGAGTCACATTGTAACATAATGGTTATTCAATCTCTATTATCTTTGAATTAAGACATATGTATCGCTGGTCTATTCAGAAACTAGAACGGTGCTATTGTAGTTTAATAAACAGCGAATGCAAAATCTGCGTTAGCTTGTTGGTAAACTTGTATTATTGATCGATGTTCAAGTAGAAGAGGAGCAGCAGCCTGCGTAAGGTTTTAAAGTGAATATGCTAGCAGCCTAGCTAATTTAGCTTAGTATACGCACCGTTTGCGAGATGAAATCCGAGAGACTGACTAATACGCGAAACTGTGACAGACGGTACGATTTCACGGATCACGGACGAGCTTGGTGGTTGTTTGTGAGCGCAGAAACACGGCGACAAAGGAAAGCGCCATCCAACTTCTGTCCTCTCTCCCCCTGCCACTGTTTTCCTTCTCCCCTCTTTCGGCACTGCCTAATGATGCCTGACGAAACTGCGCATGCCCGGTACCGTAATTACCCTACACTCGAGAGCAGCCGCACCCTGGAAAGAACACGCACTCAGATTCCGTCCATCACCTCCTTCTTAGTGTGGTCTCAACAGTGGTGATAAGGAAATAAAGAACTACTAAAGCAAAAAAAAAAAAAAAAAAAACTGAACTTCCACTCAGTAGGGGTTGTATTTCGTCACAGTGTTTTGTGTGTGTGGCGAATAGTGTCTTCCAGGATGCATGGAGGCGCTGTGGTCACATGGTTGCGCAGTCTTCAAAATAGGAAGAAGAGTCCAACCGTCAGTCTGCACTTCCGCCCGTGTGAGTGAGTCGCTGCATCTGCATCGCGTGAAGTGGAGAAAGGGAGCACCAAGGTTCAATCATGCCGATGTTCGTGGTGAATACCAACGTGGCCAAAAGCGATGTGCCCGCGGCCCTTATGTCGGAGGCCACAGAGGAGCTGGCCAAGGCTATGGGCAAACCTGCACAGGTAGGTCCGGTCAGGTTAGTCCTGCAGAATCTGTTCCTTTGCTCCTGTTTATATTCATCATTAAACCTCGTCATAGCTTTAACTTTTCTAATTGCGACACGGCCACCATCTGAAGCCTGACTTCCATAAAATTAGATGTTATATGCCTCAACACTGAATAAATAAGGCTGATGTGTTGTGCAATTGCGGTCAACGGTTGACTGTCAGTAGGGAGTTGGTTTGATGATTGATCAATTCTCTAAACCCAGTGGTTAATTGCAAATCCTCTGCCATGTCATAGAAATTGATTCTCTCATTTTCTTCTCTCTAAAATATTTAGGCTATGGCCTATTCTTCTACCAGAATAATATTAAACCACATTTAGACCATTATATTAAAAAATTATACTGTAGGTTTAGCAGTTAATGAATGAAATGAAAAATTTATTTTTTTGTTTTTAGATTAGATTTAGATCCATGACTTCACGATTTAACTTAATAAAACTTAAAATATGACTATTATATTATAATAATTATAATACTAAAAAACATAAATCATTACTATATTTTAATACTGAAACTACAATGACACATTCAACTTCTAAAAGGTGAAGGTCCTCAAAAACTGGCACCAGTCAAGATTGATCTTTTCATCCATGGACATGGCATAATTTTTTGTATCTGTCCTTTGTATATCAGTACATAGCTGTACACATCAACCCTGACCAAATGATGATGTTTGGAGGAAAGGGAGACCCTTGCGCTGTCTGCTCCCTCCACAGTATTGGCAAGATTGGTGCTGCTTACAACAAGCAATACTCTAAACTCCTGTGTGGACTCCTCAACAAACATCTGGGCATCTCTCCTGACAGGTAGCAAAGACACACATCAAACCAGTGTATTCAAAGCCCACGGCTCAAGTAAATGTAGCATTGTGACAGGATCACAAAAATTTAGACACTGTCTTGCACGCCTTTCTCACTGTTATCCTCCTGTCTCATTAACCAATTTCTCTTTGTGTCTATTCCAGGATTTATGTTAACTTTGTGGACATGGATGCAGCCAATGTGGCCTGGAACAGCACCACCTTTGGCTGAGATCGAGGTCAACACTCTGAAATAGAAGATCATTCCAGTATTTTCCTACATGTGTGAGCATAGTTAACAGTAACAGAAGAAAAAAGCCACCTGGCCATTCACTGGCCAATATACTGTACAACTGTCTTAAAAGCACTTAACAGGACCCTTTAGCTTTGCACTGATCCTTTCCCCTTTTGAATGCAATAAAGCAAACGCATGAATTAATGTCTCTTCTCCTTGATTCTCTAGCCTGACAATGATGCACTATTTTTTTCATTTTGTACAAATGTAAGTAATGTAGTCTAAGTAATTACATTAACAACTGTCTTCTGTTCAAGTGTTCCAGTGTGAGAGTGAGTCAGCATGCACAACACCAAAACCACAAGCTGCCATTTGATTATTTACACTTGTGCTTTTCCTAATATAACATGTCGGAACGACTCCCATGAAAAAGGCCTATTGAGCTTGACAGATAAGCTCTGCACATGTCATGGCTTGCTACTTCTAAGAGTATCTGAACCCTTTGAAGTTTTTCAAATAAGCCAAAGGTGTGAAGTGACTTTTGCCCTCAAAATTTAAAATCAACCGATTGCCATGGATAGTTCAAAAAATTAATAACCTATCCTTAACAGCAGCTGTGCTTTTGGTTTAATTTTTAACCAAAGACAAATTTACATGACAATGTCTGATTGAAAAGAGCTGACAAAAATTTACTGTACAGCCTGCTTGAAAGCATTGGTGCCTATCAACACTTGCTTGACCACTATGAGCTAAGTGTGTGCAGACATTGTGAAGCTATTGTTTACCTGGTATTTGCTAAGATAGTTGGATGTGTAATTTTAATACTCAGTACTTTCATTAGTGATTTTGTTACCTAACTACATATTTTTAAGAGCTGGAGATGAAGAAAGCAATATTCTGTTTGGAAAAACAGAAATAAGATGTGTTATACTGTGTAAATAAAGAATAATCAGGATATCAGCCCTGGAGATGCCTTCTCTTTGGAGTGACAGAGGGTAAATGTAGTATCCCATCCAACCATAATATAATCTATTATTGCACAAGATATAGAGTGGATCACTAACTTCTCATTCAGAAAATGCTAATAAGTTTAATATATCATGTAGGTCTCTACAACAATCCATTCAACACATCAGTTATACAAACAGTCTGTAATCTTCTACCTTGACACCACTTATGACACAAAGTCCCACTCAATGTCCACTCATGGACACCATCAAGGAGTGGTAACACTTTCTATGGAGGAATAAATTGTTGTGTTCAAGTTGACTGACGAACGTAAGCTAATGGCTAAAGAGAAATCAATAAACTTATTACCCTTTATTACTGCCACACCAACATACCGACATTTATAACTGCAGACATGATGACTTGTCAGTAAGAGCAAAGTACTTCATATTGGTTTACCAACAATTATAACTGCATTGTTATTGAATACAAACAGACTTATGTTTTTACCAAAATATTTGATTTAAACAGAGCACACTGTTGGAAAAGACTCTTAATGGAAACAACAAAGCAAGACATCCTTGACCTTAAATATGTAATAAAAACATCTAATTTATCGCATTACTCTCTCTCTCTCCATTTATACTATACGTTTTGCAGATGCACAGGGTTAAAGGTGTATTTCAAAGGAATCGATCTTCGATTCAGTCGGTTATTTATTGCTGTACCTCTTACCTATCCGTACAGAAGCGCGGCGGGAAATCAACTCTGCCTCCCTAATATTTTTCACGTTCCTCCACTGCTGTTTATCTCCACTCTTATATTTAGCCTCAATTAAAAAAAACAACAACAACAAACAAACAGAGAATCTACATAAGTGCAGCTGACCTTTTTTTTTTTTTTACAGTTACAAAACGTGGTTTAGCTCAAATTCGTGTGTTTTTGCCCCGTTTGTGCCCTTGTTTCGGACCAGATTGGTTGCTTTGGTAACCCGGCTTGGTCACAACAAACAGGCGGCGCGTGCGCAAAGGAAACAGCTACCTCTTCTATCTACTTTCATACCAACCAATTTTAATTTTTATTATTGTTGAGCGAAAAATCTAACCCAGGTAAATTGTAGCCTGTGATATAAATTATTATAGGCCAACTAAAGATGACGTTGTAATGACGTGGATTTCCCCGCCTTCTTGGAGAGCTTGAGTGAAAATGGCGGATGAGCGGCCTGTCGTGCGGCTGTTATACGTTGGCTCAATAACAGGAAACAAACGGAGCCAATTTAATATTTAGGAAGCAAGTGTCGGTGAGCCGGTTTGCTGTAAATTTAACAGGTTTCTGGTTTCCGGACAAAGTCTCGGACCGTCAAGTTACGCAGAAAACAGTACAGTACTTCTAGTGTCTAACGGTCAGTAACGTTATGACTTAACCGCCATGTGTAACATCATCTCTGTTTAGTTTGTAACTTTTGTGGTTTTTGTCGTTACTGTGCCCCACAAAATAAAACCAAGTCTGCGACGCAATAACTGGATTTTTGCTTTTTCTTTCGTCCAAAGCTAAAACAATTTAGTTAGTTATAACGTAGCTAACGTTAGCTCACAGTAATATGATATAAAAAAAATGATATATTCTATTCTCATCCGATGAGCTCACATTACCGTGTATTTTGTATTTCTATACACATTTAAAGTAATATTTAATCGTTACTTCCTGATGGTCTTCTCTAATGGTAGACCGACAATGCGTGTATCCAAATTGTGAATTAATCTACATCTTGTGACTGATGAATTGTCCACTCTGTCTTTCTCCTTACGTTAGTGTACTACATGGTCCACAGTCGGATACTTGAAACTAATAACTCCTAAATTGGTTAATGGCAAAAGATCTCACCATCTTATCTCACCAGATAAGGTGGTGAGATCAGGTTCAGAGCCATGTTTTCAGCGAAAATACACTATGTTAAAGTGACCCTGTTTTAAGAATGATGTGTTGTTTTGAAGCTGAACCTAACCCGATCTCTCATCTTTCTGTTTAGTGGTTGAGTGCTAAGCAAAAGGACCAGCATAGCATCGCACAAGACTTTTCAATCAAGGACATCCATAAGCTGCCAGTCACCTTCTGAGATGACTGACTATCTGACAAGAGGTTTCAGGGCCCAGCTGACCACAGCCATGGACTCTGTCCTGAGGAAAGCTCTGTTTGAAATAATGACAATATTTGAGAACAGCCTCCATGACCATCAGATGGCACTGGTGCAGAAAGGAGAAGAGGTCGCTCACCTTAAAACAAAGTTACAGACAGCAGAGATCAAGCTGAGAGAACTTGAGTGTGAAAGTGGAATTGAGATGGACAAAACACATATTACTGTAACACAAAAAGAGCCCGAAGTTGTTCCAAACCCCTCTGGACAAACATCTGAGGTTCCTGAGATTGATTTTGAAGGTAAAGTGTAAATGAGGTGATAACATGACAAAATATGCTGCTTTTTGAGAGCTATCAGTATAGAGAGAAAAGCCCCATTTATTGATGCACTTGACAGGGTTCAAGATCATTTTCATATTCACCAGTGTGATTTCATAGGGTTCAAGATCATTTTCATGGCACCAAATATTACTCTTAGTGCAGTAGGCAGTATCAGATGCATGTTTGTGTGAGGGTAATAAAATGAGTGTTTGTGGGCATGTCCTGGTACAACACTGACTAAATGAATGACTATTATATGACTTACAAATGCAGCCTGATCATGTTTGTGTCTTTGTGTCTTGATTTGGCTAGTACCTGATGACTGGTGTGCTCCCCTGGGCTGTGAGACCATGACCAAGCAAGATGAGGGTTTGTGTCCAAGTATAAGACTGCGCCCATTGTTGATTCCACTGTGGCGCATTCCAGTCATCAAGCAGGAGGTGTGTAACTTGAGGTGAAAATCTGGATGTGGTGGCATTACTAAGTTGCTTCAAAAACTAGCAGAAAAAAAACTCTGATAACCTAATCATAAATGTTGTAGGGACAGGCTAAACTTTTTGTCAGCACAATAACAATGCAGTGGAATACAAGGTTCAGAGTGAAAAGGGAGCACAAACCACAACAATCCAGTGGCGTGTCAAAGGCAAGATGACTGGTGAGATGGGCAGCTACAAATTTGATCCATTTTCATGAATGGATCAAATTTGTCATCTGATTGGTTCACTGGAAATATTAATGGTACTCCAGAGATGTTGCCTCAGCCACTGGCACAATGTTGACAGATGCAAGAATGTGCATAGGCATTGGTATAAAGTGCTGATTTGCATTGGCTGCCTGGCACCTGGTCATTACTAAATTGATATATTGGTATTGTACTCTTTTTCAGGTAAGTCAGCTGCTTATCCAGGCTGCCTGTCACGATCCAAGCTTTGCATACACCCATTTTTGTTCTTACTTTGCAATGTTAACTAGCAGAGATATAACTAATATTTGTGTTTTAGGAGGATAATTGTGATATTGACTCCCACCAGCAAAGAGAGGATCTCAGAGGACTCAGGAGAGGTTGGTTTTGTTCTTTCATTCATTTTTTTATTCCTTATGCATTTAGTTAGAGTGTTATTGCTTTAATGTGTCCATGTCTAAATTTATTCTTTCTCACTTTAGTTTTCAAACATAATTATTGTATAAATTCAAGGCTATGTTTGCCATGTTGTCAGGTAAAATCCAAATCTAAATGGCCTGTAATTCATAATTCAAACAGTTAGTTCATCAAAATCACACAGAATGATCCAAATGTAACATAAGCGGTCATCTATCCATGCAGATAGTTCTGATTTACCAGGTTTAATGATGTGTCCCCATTACACTGGATAATCCACAGAACACATTTTGGAACGTTTTTGTATTATGTATTTCTGTTTTTCTTGAAATTAGTGTAAACTTTATAGGCTGGTTTGGATTATTCAGAGCGCAGGTTGTAATATACGCTACTGGCTTTTTACCTATATGTGATTTATCTGTGTACGTAATGTGTATACCTTCAGGGTAAAAGGTTTTTTATATACAAGGGTTTAGATCTGGGCTGAATGTCACCTGACTAATACCACAGTATGTTCTTTGAGAACTTCTTGTTTGTTTGATTTAAATATTGATAATATTGAGGTCACTGTTTTGTTAATATTGAGAGAGGTAAAACAGCAGTATCAACAAGCAACTAGTTTCACTTCACTTAAACAAACCATCATATACTGTCATCTGTTCAGTATCTGTAACTGGCGTTAGAGCCACCACCGTTCTTCCACTTAATAACTTCTGGAAGCACAGAGCTTATTTGTAAATATGTGTACAGCCAATGCTCAGAGGGAATGCAGGATGTACAGGGTCACCATCATGTGGACTTGTTATTTATTTAAAGTTTATCAACTCTTACTGGGTCACTGATCTTCTCACTGTATCAGTGGGATGATAGAAAATATGATGGATATTTAAAAAAAATCATGGCCTGAATAAAATCAAAAATGTCAGTATGGCTAGCTACTAGAATGGTAAGTGAGTCTTTCTTTCTTGTTCCTAGTAGTCAGAGTATTATAAGTGTACATTTTTGTAAATGTCACATTGCTGTGATTTTATTAAACCCCTTTTTTTATATTCATGTCAACCATTCTTTTTATTGCGTTATTGTTAAATTTTGGTTTGCAAATGTTTTTCTGTCACAGGTTCCTCATTAAACAAGAGGCACAAACACACTCAGGACAAAAACTTACAGAATCGAGGAAGTCGACGTAAACCAGTGAGAAATGACATGAAAAAATTGCTCCAAGACATCAGACAGGAATATTCTACCCAAACATGTGGTAGAGGTCTGAGAAGAAGAGGAAGAAATTTGATAGGAAAGGAGCAAGAAAACACAGTGAATGGACAAAGCGAGGAAAGTGAAATCACAGCAGCTGAACCTCAGCCTCTAAAACAAGAGAGAGTGGAAAATATCAGTGGTAAGAAGTATACCTGCAAGTTTTGTAAGAAGGTATTTAATACAGTTTTTGGCCGAAGTGTGCATGTAAGATCACATAAGAGGTGCAGAGGTTGCAAAAAAGAGTTTCCCTTTCCAAGTGTTCTCAAATGTCATAAACCATCTTGCGAAAAACTCCAGAAATTGTTGGCAAAAGAAGAACTGCGCATTAACCCTCCAACACCTCAGTCCAAAGGTGAAGAACAGCCAGCTCTACCAAGCAAAAAACTAGTGTGCATTGATAAAGAATGCTCACCTTCTTGTTGCAACCACAGTGAATCAATGATCCCGACAGGTGAATCAACGATCCAGAGAGATGGATCCACCAAAGACTATTCCTGTGCACTTTGCAACAAGAAGTTTGGTTTACGCTGCAAACTCAAAGAGCACTTGCGTATTCACACTGGTGAAAAACCGTTTTCTTGCAGCATGTGCCCAAAGAAGTTCCGCATCAATCAGTCACTCAAATATCACAAAATGAGAATTCATTCTAACCAAAACGATGCAAAGGAGCAAAATGGAGACCTTGCATGGACCGAGCCATTAGAGGACACTGAAGATAATCGAGAGGATTTGATTCATCCCAGCAAAGATTCAAGATGCACCATCAACAGCAACAGTGTTAAAGAAGAACATGATCCAGGCAAAAAGCTGAGCTACAAGTGGCAATCAAAGGGTGTGCGAAACACTAAAGGTTTCATCTGCTTATTGTGTCAAAAGTTTGCAAGAACCAAACGTGCATTGATTGAACACTTTCGCCTTCACACAGGAGAGAGACCCATCAAATGTGAGAACTGTCCTGCAAACTTTCGTACTAGTCAACAACTATACATACACAAAAAAATGTGTCGCCACCCTGTGACGGTGAGCCAATGTGAGAAATGTCAGAAGAAATTTGGTTCAAAGCTAAGATATAATAAGCATGTGTCTAATTGTCTAAAGGACTGGCCAAATGCCTGCAAGGTTTGTGGAAAAGGCTTCATCACTGAAGGACGCCTCAGAAACCATATGGATCGTTGCCACAGCTAAGCCAGTGTATAGTTAGCATCGTCGTCTGTGGGCATTGAAACACTGGATGTGTAATTTTTGCTCACTGATTGATGATGGGATTTACTATTTTGCTATTTAGTATTTTGAGATGTAACCATAAGTTAATTACCTAATTCAGATTGATATTCTCCATCTCTTTCTGATATTAAAACGGTGGTTAAATATTTTGCTTTGTCTGCAAAAGAACTGCAAGAGGACATCGATGGCAGAAAAAAGTTCACATTGTCAGTATTTTGGCAGATGCAATTGCAATAAGCACCTGCAATTTCATTTTCACTGTAAAAAAATATAATGATAGTAATGTTCCTTAAATTCTGGAGCATATGAGTTGTAGGCCAGGGCATCTGTAGCACCACGACACTTATGGTGCTTGAGATAACACTGTTGTGGCACATTTGACCTTTAATGAAGACAGTTGTATCTCCCGCTAGCATTGGATTTGGATATTGTACTTGACCATATTGCAATTGTAAATTTGATTAACTGTGCAGCATGTGTGTCATGGGGACATTCTGACACTAAATTCAATTAATGTATTTATGGAAACGTAATGCAATAGAAATGAATGTTTTTTGGATAATTCAGTGAACACTTAAAAAAGCAAGATCTTTGGTCACATTGATTCATAGTTGTGAAAACAGTTGTGCCTTAAATCAGACCTCTTAGACTTCCATATGGGTCGCAGTGGTCTATTACATACTAAAGAATAGCCACCTCAGTAAAAGCTGCATCATGAAATTCCTATCTGTTAAAGTTTGTAGTGTATCATCAGATTGCCCGACCTAGTTTTTGTTTTTACAAAGAGTAAATGCTTGGTTATCTGTACACAATAATCTACTGCTTTCCTTCATCACAGGTTGTACTATTTGGTATCAAGTTTTCACGTTTTATCAGAATTTGAGATACTGCATCTCTCAATCACTTTCTTCTGCTTGGTTGAATATTCAGACTTTAGGGCCCAACTTTTCAATGTCGATTGTATTGCTTTGACCAAATGTTACTGCATCTTGTGAAATTGCTCCTGTTATTTGACAGATCTCTGATGTAATATTACACTCTTTCAGGATTCAAAGCTAGCTTATTTCATCTGATGCTTGAGTTCTGAAACAAGTCGGTACAAAAGTAGACATAATCTACATTTACAATGGTTCTAGACAAAGTTTGTTTTATTTTGTATTATTTTTCATTGTTCCAGTTGTAGTGATTAGTAGTAGCAGTAGTCAGTTAGTAAACATTATTCTATTTTTCTCTAATTAAAGGGGTTTATAACTGTTGTTGGACTGAGATTATCAACATTAGCCCAATAAAATACATATTCCACACCTTGTCTTTCAGACTTTTCACACAATTGTTACTCAGCAGTAAAAATCAACGTGTACGTGTACAAACATTGCATATTTATTTTGGCTCATTTTTGTTTTTTTGGCAGTGCCTGAATCCTTCGCTTTCTTATCGCGAGATTTGAAACATGATCACACCACAGACACCAACCTGCTAGTTGGACGACGAGTTAATATATCCTTCATATTGACTGTTTTCATGGATTTAATGTCAACCAGTGAAGATATTTAGACACCGACTACCAAGAGTCAGAGCCGCGTCTGTATCAGTTTTCTTTATATTCACACGATTATCTTGAGTTTCAGCTTTAACAGGCGAGAACAGGCTACGCTTCGTTGGCTCCCTTGTTTACACGTTAGCTAGGTTAGCTAGCGTATATTGAACCACCGCGTTACTTGTTTACAACTGGTTTTCTCACACCCAGCCGAGAATTGACTATGTTTGTGTTTTTATACTATGCGAACTGGCTCTCTGTATCATACCGCATTGCTTGTCATCAATGAGTACAGCAATACCATTAGCTTTCAATTTAAAGTCGACTGCATTGACTCCACAACGTTATATTGTATAGCGCCGCAAAGGTGGACTATCAAGAATATTTAACCACAAGGAGATTGTGTTGTAAAATTAAATTGCTGCAATAGATGGAGATTAGAAATAGCGTAATTACTTAGCATGGCATCATCTCATGGCAGCTCATAAATGCCAGGGCAGAGGAGTGTACAGTGTTAGCCACATCGTCCCTCAGCTGCCTCTGGAGGCCAGACATAGAAGAAGACAGGGGTGTGAATCAGTCGTTGATATCAAAACATCAACACAAAAACAAAGGACAATGGAGTCTGTGAGGAGTGCTTTCCACGCGCAGCTGGCCACCGTCATGGACTCGCTGCTGGCAGCCGCTGTGTGCGAGATCGCCAAGATCTTTGAGAGTAGCCTGTGCGAACAGCAGGCGGAGCTGGTGCAGAAAACAGAGGAGATCTCCATCCTCCGAGGCAAGCTGGAGAAGGTCGAGAGGAGGCACAAGGCCAAGAGCGGAGGGAGCGAGGACGGAGAGATGTCATCTGGAGACAAGGAGGGCAGCTTGAGGCAGCAGACCCTGACAGCATCAGGTATTACAGCTGACTTGACCTTGTTCAAGCCAGAGGTTAAATTCACGGGCTACACACCATGGTCACAGCGGTTATAGGTCAGAGGAAAAAAATAAACTTTTAAAATGTGGCCTTTATCCTCAGAGTCTCAGATAATTGTGATTTGTGTCTATCAACCCTCCTTTATGCATCAAAATAAACCTTTTTGTTTGAGTTTAAGAAACCCTCCTCTATTCTACAAGAATGAATAATTTCTAATAGTCTCCAGTATGAAATCCCTACCTGCATCCTTGACCTTATTCCAGTGAACTTTTCAAAACCACTGTCTTTACCTAACCTTGACTCATCCTGTCTCAATACACTGATTCATTACATATCTATCTTTCCTGGGTTAGCAAATGAAGTGTTCATTTTAACAGTGAAGTGTTACTCTTGAAAAATTTCAGTCTGAGACAGCACTTGAAAAAATTTTGAATTATCAGATTAAAATCTGATTGTGGAAACAAATCTGTCTTCATTCTGCATGATCTTAGCACTGCCTCCAACACTATTGACCATGGACTTTTACATAGCTATCATGGATTGGGCTGTCTGGTATAGATGGTTTAAATAATTTATAACAAGAAAATTCCATGTCAGAATTGGGGAACACATATTGGAAACAATAAACTGTGCAGAGCAGTGTTGTTGGACTTTTACTGTTCTCAATATACATATTGCCAATGGGATCTATAATTCATCAGTAGAGCATGAACTTTAACAGTAATGCTGACAACACACAGCTGTTTATGTCTGTGAGACCAAATGACCCAAATACGCTGTCCAATGAGGATAAGACTGAGATCCTCCCAGTTGGCCCAAAAAAATAAGAGAGATCTTGTTTCTTGCTAAACTGCAGCATCTTGCCTCGCAAAAAATGACCACAAAAAAGAAACCTTAGTGTTGTTTAAGATTCTGGTCTCAATTTTAATTTAATTTAATTGTAATTTAATTTAATTCTTTGACCTTTGGCCTTCTATAATTTGATCAGCATTGCGAAGGTAAGATCTCTACTAAGTATGCTGAAAAGCTTGTTCATGCTTTTGTCTCTAGTCATCCTGACAACAGTAATGCTTTGTTTAGTGGCCTACAAAAGGCAGCTAAACTATATTGACAATCCAGAATGCTGCTGCCAGGTTTTTATCAAAAAATAAATTGAGATAACATATTATTCCCATATAAACAACCTGCACTGGCTCCCTGTGTCTTTTTGAAATGAAGTTCTTCTCTTAGTTTTTTAAAGTTTTTAAAGCACTGAATGGCCTCACTTCCTCTTATATCACAGACATGATGCTTCTAAGATCCTCTACAGCTATATTTTAACTATTCACAGGATCACCACAAATTTTTGGGGATGCAATTTTTAGCCACTAGACAGCAAAAATATGGAGCACCCCTGTTGTCAGACTTGGTGACTGACCAGGTGTGGGCAGTTTAAGATGACAATTCGAGACATATCTTTGCAAAATAATTTATAAGTAACAGCTGTCTGTCTTAATTCATCAAAATTATATTTAAAATAAATTACTTTTTAGAAGAAATACTGTTATATAGAAACACAGGCTATGGCTGGCTTTTTGTTTTTTGCTGCTGATCTGTTAAGCACTTTGAGCTGTATTGTGTTCGTGAAAGGTGCTAAGTGAAGTTTATTCATTTATTCACTACTGAACTCCCCTTTATTGATACACTAACCAGAAACACTTTTCTTGGACAGGACTGAATGAGGGAAAGGATGTGTCTTCTCACCATGACCCTGTGGAAGGACTCAGTCAGAGCCTCAGTGGCCTGAAAGAGGAAGTCACAGGCCAGGATGGAGCTTCAGTAAAGCATGAGGTCAGACCCTGTCCTGTTTCTCTGTGATTTAATAGTTTGGTGTACATACTGAGGTGGTTAGCCAGCCAGTGCAAAGTGACATTTGGACCATAACTTGGTGTTACAGATACCATTTTACCTACTCTTTACAGCATGCTGGATCACAGTCTACCCTGGGGTCTGTCGCAGTCCAAACCACAGACGGAACCCTTCCTGCTGTGGACCAGAGACAAATTGACACCCTGTCTTCAACACAAACCAAGACCAAATGTAAGAAGTCACCCTGCTTTTTAGCGTTTTTCATACAAGAGAAACATGACCTTGGAATTATTTAGATTGTAAATGGTGTTAATTATAGGTGGTGAGATGAACAGCTGTCAATTTTCCTTCTCCCCTTAATTTGTCTTCAGTGTCTCATTGGGATCAGAACAGCCGCAGTGCAGACCACAGACCCCTCCATGATCAAGCCTCCATCCCCTTTCTTTCCATATCCCAGAGTGGACGTTGCTCACCCAGGCCTGACCCAAACCTAGCTCAACCAGGGGAGTGGTTACCAGGGTTGGATGCAACTCGAAGTGGAGTGTCCAGTCTGGAGAATCTGCAGGCAGATGGCACCAGCTGCTCTGGCCCAACTAGCAGCAGCACTGGCACAGACACACCCTGCTTCCGGCCTGGCTTTGGCTCTGATGAGACCAGCAATGAAGATGATGATAGTTCTTTTCCTTTCCTGGACCAGGAGCCTGAGAACCAGAACTCCAGTCAGAACTCAGGGCAGGGCCAGGGCGTCGGGCAGAGAGGAGCACGGCAGGATCAACCCCAAGCTCCCTCTGGCGAATCACCATGGAGACCCAGAGATGACAGGGTTGGGAGAGGCCCCATCAATCACACACGACGGGTCACAACATTTGGCAACAGAGACCCTCTTCGACCACAGTCAAATTCACAGTCGCTCACACTACGGCACACAAACACCCTCAGCCATCCTCCAGCTGCAGGTGGAGGGAATGGACGACCTTACACTTGCCCATACTGTGCCAAGTGTTTTACCTACCCCTCCCACCAACGTAGACACCTATTGCGCCACACAGGAGTCAGACTGCATCCCTGTCAGTTTTGTGACAAGAGCTTCCTCACTCCGTCTGAGCTCACTGTTCACACCCGCACGCACACAGGGGAGCGGCCTTTTGGCTGTGCTCAGTGTGGTAAACGTTTTGCCCGTAGTGGCAACTTGAGAGCCCATCAACGGGATGTTCACATGGGGAAGAGGCCCTTTGCTTGCACAGAATGTGGGAAGAGATTTGCCCACAGGGGGAACCTGAGGGTTCACAATCACAGAGTCCACCAAGGAGATCCCTACTACATGGAAGATCAGCAGGAGCCTGACATCGGCCCTAATCCCATTTAAAAAGATCATTAAAAAATTATGGTTCTGCACTTTAATTTCTTCGCAAAAAAAAACCCTAGGAACTCATGTCAGGGTTGTCTGTTGTGTACCAGACTTTGTTACTAAACACTACAAACCATTTGAAAGTATTTAACTTTTTTTTTTTTTTTTTTACATTTGATGTGTGGCAACTGTAAAATTAACCCCCAACAAATGTTTAAATTTTTTATTAATGAAGTACCAGATCAAAGTTTTTTTCACTTGTCTTAATTTAATTTACTGTTATGGTGTCAGAGTTGTGGCTCACACTAAAAGGGAGGGATTTGTATATTACTGCATTGTAAACAACTGGCTGGAATGAATAACAAATAAGAAATGGCTGTTGTTGTAAAAAGCAAAACGTCTCTTCCAGAATGACCCTTTCAGTGCTGTTCTTCCCTATTAGTGGAAAGTCACTATGTTAATCTGAGCACCAGAACTACAAGGTGATATGTTTCATTAAGCCAGTAAAGAAATTCTTAATATTAGATTTAGACATTTGGCATGCAGAGGTAGGATAGCACGTCTCTTCCTTCAAAATTGTGCTTATCTACTGCCCATCTCCTCAAACCTTTCTTTACACTGTGCTATAAAATAGAAACATTGCTGCAACAAGTGCATAGCAGTGTTAAAGAGGAGTGTGCTTTTATTTTCCATCCTGTTTTTGAAGAGTAAAATTAAATAATATACTCATGTTCAAACTATTTGTTCTCATCTGCCTGAAACATCCACGTGTTGTCCACTATGGTCTAATATTGTTGTACCATTGTTTGACAGACACCAGGGGGCAATGTGAACATACAAAATACTTGGACAGCATTGCATACAGATTATTGATAGAAGTCGTCCTGTCAGCATGTTTTACTGTGTGCCATATATGGTAGGATTATACCATCAAGTTGGTTTGTAAGCGTGTGCTTATAAGGCAAAATCTAAATGTAAGCATCTTAATCCTTTGGTTAATGTGTTAACCTGCACAAAACTTACTTTCTCTCCTGCAGTTTGGCTTGTATGCGTAAAACTGTGCGTAAAAGCATTGGCAGTTTCATCATTCACCAATGACAGTACCATGACAGTTTCAGCTCATCTCCCATGAAGGACAGGTTCACAAACGATATTCACATACATTCATGTACGTTGAATCGTCAGTCCCTGCACTTGTGGTGGACAAAATTAATTGTTTTAATGCTGTGTGAAAAATAAATAAAAGAAAAGAAATGAAGTTCAGTTGAAACCATTATGTGGCTTTAACAGTCTGTGTTAGTCAGATAAAACATGCAAATTACTCTTACTGTCCCTGCATTGCAGCTCTCAACACTGTAGATATATAAAGAATTTTATACTGAAAAGACTACCATTAGAAAATGCCTATCAATTTGATTAACTCAGACTGCTCAAGCCTCATATCATCAGTGTCACACGTCTAAATCTAAACTGTCCAAATATTTGTAAAAAGAAAAAAAAAAGACGAAATATGGAGATAATGGAGATCCGAGGTTTGTCAGCCCAATGGTGATGATATTGGCTTTGGCTGAACTTTAGAGTTTACAAGAGAAAAAAGACTGATTTTCATTCCTGAACACCTACATATATAATGGTCTACATAATAATGCCTTGAGTGTATGGGTTGTGTTGAGGTTGATAACATATTTGTCCCCGTCTCTCTTTTCATGCACAGTCTCAACTGCTGAGCGAGGCCTGGTCAAGCTGTGTGTATTCCCCAGGCTGCTGAGTCCTTGGTTTGCTCACTGAAAGATTACATTCAGTGACCGCCATCGGTGACCTCCCCTCCCTCAAGGGTCACCTGTGTTTGTCTCTCCCTCTGGGTTTTGCACTCACAGTTGTAAAAATTAAACAGTTTTAAGGCCATTCCTACACTGGCTCTAAGACAGGTCAGAGAGAAAGCTTAACATGAACAGAAAATTGCATGTGTCTTGTTTACAGAGTTTTATATTTATGGATTTGAGTCAAATTGAGGCAGTGTGTATGCTTGTGTGTGTGGACTGACCTGCTGTTAATGTGAGAGGATTGAATTCCCACTGAGTAAAGCTGATGGCTCTTAAAGACCTTTTAGGTGAATGTACTTTGTAAATGCTTCATTTATGTGCCCGATGACAGCATTGGGTCAGAGAGAAACCCAAATCTATATGCAGATTAGGGTCCCAAAATAAGCATATTACTGTGTCTTTCATAATCAAGGGTCACATATAGGCTTCACAGTGTTTTTTGTTTGGTAATTTTGTTATGTGTAATCTCCTTTCTGTTCTAAGCAGCTTTGCCCTGGGGGGAGAAAGGCAACAAATGAGCAGTTGGCCAGTCTGACAGGACTATACACTACTACTGATTTGGATTTATGTGAGAAAGGCAGTGCATAAAGGTCAGATGTATGGAGATATCTCATCATTACACCCCCTCAATATAATATTCCAGCATGTTACCCATGATTTGTCCTCACGTGTTCGGTAAAACCAGAGAAAATCCTTCGACCCAGGTCTCCACGTTTTGTTATTCTTCTAATGATTTGGTTTAGATTCAGCTTACTATTATACTGTTATACTGTTTATTTTCACAGTCATAATAATAAGTTCAGTAATAACACTATCACTGTCAGGTAACCATGTCCATATCAGTGTTAATCACCAGGTGATGGTGTTATCATTGTATTTTCCAGCAGGGATCAGTCTGTAATGTGCCCTTTACCTTTTATGTTTCAGTTTATTTCTCTTGCCCTGGGGGTGGGCTGCTTTGATTCGACAAAATAACACTCCTGCAACCTCCTACCCTCACCCCAAGGAGTCATTCCATCACCATCCAATAATCCTTTAGGAGTAAAATTAGCCCCCTGACACCAAGTTACTACACCCTCCTCCCCAAACATGTCTTACAGACATAAAAATAATGCAAGTATTAAGCGTCACAGAGGAATCAGTCAAATAATACCTATGGGTGTGTGTGTGTGTGTGTGTGTGTGTGTGTGTGTGTGTGTGTGTGTGTGTGTGTTTGTGTGTGTGTGTGTGTGTTTACTCTTATGTGTGAAAGCCTCTGTCTTTTATCTTTTCCATTTTCAACAAAGCTTCTATGTGTGTTTTCATGCACGTTATGGTTATATTTACATGTGCAAACTTACTAGCCTGTGTGTGTGTGTGTGTGTATATGTGCGTGTTGCGGCTTTAAGGGTTTTAGCATTGCCCCAAGGCTGCTCATAATCTACCCAGTCCCACCACTCCCCAGGGGCTGCAGTTTCATGCAGGTTGCCATTACTGTAGTGAAACCCCCCTTTAGGGGATTACAGTGCTGCCTCCTGCTCAAGGCAGTTGATCCATCGTCTGCTGACTGTATTTAAGCACTCACTTAATGTGCTAATAGCGTTAGACTGGGAAAACGCTGCAGAGCTTTTAACTTTCATCTCTTAAAGCTCTTCGTCTGTAGAAATTGCTGATTTCATGGCTGCTGGACTAAAGTCCATCTGTAATTGGCCGCAATCACAACATATCAAGTGAAGTTCTGATGTGATGTGATAAGTTTTTTTTAATTTAAGACACAGATGAGATTGTTTCAGTATTATTTTGGTTGTATGCTGAGTATGTGATGTCAACAGTTGAGTGCAGGGACACCTTTTTATGTTTATGTATGTGTGAGTGTGTGTATGTGACCACTGGGCTGAGGCTCCACTAGGCACTGGGATGGACTGTTTCTCTTCATATTTTTGGGGTCACAAAGCATGATGGGGGTGGAGTGGGAGTACATTATCTTCCCCTTTCAGAGTTCCTGGGTTTCCCAAATGTGTGTGTGTGTGTGTGTGTGTACGAATGAGTGTGTGTTCTCCATAGGCTGCTCTTTGGTTGCTAAGCAACCCTGTGTCTGCACAGTGGAGTGGGGGTGGAAAGGAAGAGAAGCACCAGGTCAACAGAGACAGACACTCACAAGCATTGCAGCGTCTGATTGGACACATCAGTGCTCCTGATGAATAGTGCCGATGATTATCATGTTCGCCGGCCGTACAGAGGGTAAAGTCCATTTGTCTCTATCAGAAACTATGCTGGAGATTCTGGTTTTCTTACAGACCCCCAAGTGTGAGAGAAGAAAAGACTGAATAAAAATTAATGAATGATAAGTGTTCAACAAGATGCAGAGGCTTATATGGCCAGAATCCACACAATGCATAAGTTAATAAAGTTTAAATATATACATATGTAGATTCATAAGTTAGTTTACACACATTTTGTCCTGCAGTGTCTCAGTTTGGAAAGTGGAAAGTGGCAGAAGTGATAGGATTAGGGGGAAGAAAGAAGGGGAATGTGAAGTGGGAGGATCACAATGTCAGATGTAATATTTCCAGTGAGCCCAAAAGGACACAATAGAGCTCACAGATTCACTCAAGAGCAAATGCGTCTAAGAGATGTTGGAGTTGGAGGGTCGTCATGCTCCACTGTCACCAAGGTAACAGTACTGGTCCAAGTCAAGTCTTCATGGATGAATGGTCGCTAAGGGAGATAGATCTGAGGCTTCTCTCACACAGGCCCAGGGTCAGACATGGCAGGTTAACAAGGACAAGCAGACCTGGATTTAATGTACCTGAACAAATCTGCCACACGCAGGGGTGATGGTGGTGATTATGGTACTATAGTGATTATATAAGGATGAGGATTTTACAGTGTGACAGTGAGGAGGGTTTGGGAGTCTGGCTGATAATGTGTTTCACTGGTTTTCTAACGCATCATCATTAATAATAAAAATATATAAAATAAAACAACTAACAACAACGTGGTGTTCGGGAATGCAAATTGTAATAACAACAACAACAATAATAATAATAATAAAAAACGCCATCTTCACGCAGGTCTGCCCTCCTGACTTTAGGCTTTGGTTTGGTTTCTTCTCTCAACTCCATGCAGCTGTTTTCATCCAACAAGCCAAATACACAGACCGACAATGAGCTGAACACCTGTCAAGCTAAAGGCAGCCATTTTTCTTCTCTTGGTTCCTCAAGCCAGAGGGAAAAGGTCAGTGGACATCGGACTTATTTCTAATCTTACAAATATCACACAACTTTTTTTAGATGATTATTTTATTTGGTTTTCTGCTCCACGGCAGCCGGTTTAAATCGATTTAAGTGTATATGTAACAAACCGCCGCTGTTTTACTCTGTGGTGGGAATATTTGCTAAATGCTAATCACAGGTGTCACAGCAGGTGTTTTGCATTAAGGGAACAAACCGTTTGATTTCTTCAACTACCAGGAGATGGACACACTGAAAATGTGGGACCGGACCTTCTGTCTTTAGCAGCATGTTGTTTAAATGTGTCTCCTACCTTTGTGCTAGATTACGATACTGTGTGTAGATATTTATTTCTTATTCATTTCTGTTGATTAATTCAACTTTAATGAACCAATACGTTTTTATAGTCTACACGTGTCAGAAGTGGAAATGTCACCACAAGTGAAGTCTTCAGTTTGCTTTTATGTCTCGAGCAGCTGTGCAAATCTCAAAGACATTCAAGTAAACTAATTTTTGAAGTTGATTTCAAAAATAATAATATGATAATTTAATAAGTTTTTTTTTTTTTTTTTTTTTTTTTTTTAGCTTCACCATCAGTTAGAACAACAGTTAGAAAATGGAAATGGTTTCATGAACTTGACAGGAACAGCTTAAGAAACCACATATATCAAGACCTCATGAGTGCAAATATGCAATATCCAAATTTGTGCAAATATATATTTGGCCAACTTACACAGCCACATCAACAGGTATAAAATACACAAAAGAATAGAGAAAACAATAAAAAAAAAACTCCTATGGGTAAGATCTTATACTGATGGGACCTTCTGTAGGAGATAAACACCTAATGGGTTTATAGATTTAAGATGGAGGGAGATTTTGGTGGCATACGGTTGTGGTGTACATGTGGAGACAGGTAGTACAGGAGCTATATATGGCAAACAGTGGGTGGGCTTAAGGGAGCTTTGTGGTGGATGTTATGCTGGCGGGGGGCAGTTCAAGGGGCAGATATGGCAGTGGTGTGTGGAGCATTGCCCATCATTGGTAAGTAGTAAGTAGATGGGGGAGGGCGATGCTGGCAGTCTTGGAGTAAGTCAGATAAACAGCTCTTCTCACTCCCTGCTGTGTGGGGGGGTTAAAGCCTGGTGGCAGACAGCCAGCACCAGTGATGGCACCAACTGTCACTGGCAGCCCCTCACTCTCTCTGCTGCCATGCTGACTGAAGCCTCTGTGTGTGTGTGTGTGTGTGTGTGTGTGTGTGTGTGTGTGTGTGTGTGTGTGTGTGTGTGTGTGTTGGTGTGTGAACTGAAGTGTGTCTCTTTCAGTCAGTGGTCATTTCTGGTCCCTTCTTGTGGGGCTGGGCAAGAGGGGTAGTTAAAACATTTGTCTAAATATTGTAATGAGGGTTTGGTATGCATCAAAATAAGACAAATTAATGCAATATCAACTAGTTAAACTCACATGCAAAGTAGGGTTATGTGATTTATTACCTTCATTCATTAAGTGCTGATTACACCACCGCTAACTCTTATTTTGAGTCTGGATAGCCGAAGATATTATTATTAATCTATTAGTTGATTAACAGTAAATGAATCTGCAACTTTTTTTTCTAATTGTTTCATCATTTAAGTCACAAGCGAATTTTCTGTGTTAGTGTTATTAATTTAACACTATAATTATTAATTACAGGCCTGCTATGAATAAGAGCTACATCAAATCACCTTGTTCATTCAGAAAATGTACACAATATGTAGTTTTACCATAAAATCTGTCTGTGCTTTAACCACAGAATGTATATGAAAATGGACGTAGACTCCGGGGCTTAAAAGTTAAGCCAATGCTGAAGTGCCTTAAACCTGATTTCTATCTAATGACCATCGGGGCGAAATCGACTGGTTGCCAAATGAAGTCAGATTGCATAGAGGTCTGTGTGAAAATGCTCTCAATTGCTAGTCTCAAGGCTTCTTCAATAAAATTTGATGTTTATGTTTTTAATTATCGTTCCATTTAGAGGAAAATAGAAGTTAAAGCAGGGAATGGATTAGGGCGTGACTACCTGTCAGAGCAACACCAGACCAGATCCACCCCTCACTCCTCCTCTGCTCCACCTTCTCCTCCAAATATGGTTTCTTCTAGTTTAAAAAAAAACAAGATGGCTACGGCCAAATTACAAACTTGCTTTAAAACAGCAGTTCACAAACCAATGGGTGACGTCACTGTGGGTTGACACATGATTAACCATTTAAAATATTGTACTGATAATGGAAATATATTCAACATTTGCCACTTAAAAGTTGAATTCATTTTATAAATCTTGACATATGCATTACATTAGACTAAGAGGACTGTTATCTTATATCTATGGTTATCTTAGCATGAAGACTTCAAAGCTAAGTAGGTAGTTTCATATTTAACACAGTTATGGGAGCGATTTAGTGGTGTCTATCTCCTCACTTAATTCTCAGCAAGGAAGTGAATAATTGTATTTTCTAGAAGTTGAACAACAGAAACAGATAAACAGTGAATTGAATTATTGGCCACCTCTACTTTCTCTGTAGACCTGCATTTTCCTGAGGAAATTCTCCTGTGTATTAAAGTCTAATGTGTGTGTGTGTGTGTGTGTGTGTGTGTGTGTGTGTGTGTGTGTGTGTGTGTGTGTGTGTGTGTGTGTGTGTGTGTGTATCAGGGGTGCTAGTTGTCTCGTTGTGTTAGTTGTGTTAATTTAATTATGACTCTAGATGAATCCTCTTGTACTCACTGTATGTGGTTCATATTCAGCACTCAGTCAAGTGAAACCGTCTCCCCTCCTCGTGCTCTCTCTACTTTCCCTCCCATTAATCACAACCTCATAAGACCCTCAGCCACTTCCGCTTTGTCACCCACTCTATCCCTCTCTGTTTCTTTATCATATATAATCACCTGCAGTCAGTGGTCAGGCAGATACAAGCTCTGTGATGATTGGCTCTGCTGAGGAGTGGGCGGAGCCTGCTCTGATGCATCACTCGTACGTACCAGCGCAGCAGGACAGATCCTCTCTCACTCTCCCTCCCCCTCTCTCTACCTCTCACTCTGCCTTTCATACATACGCCAGAGCGCAGACTGCAGCAGAACGGAGGGCCAGTAGGATTTTCCTCCTCATACTGGAACAGGCACGAAACCAGAGAGACAGTTACCCGCCTAGGAGGAGAGAGACATTATTCATGGAGAATCCGTTGAGGAGTACCTGACCTGCAAGCTGCTGAGTGTGTAGGTGAGTGCGTGTTTGTGCCACTGTATATGTGTGTCCATGCGTGCGAGTTCACTGCAGAAGCAGCAGCACTGCAGATACACCGACCAGATGCTCTGCTCATCCCTCTCTCCCCTCCCCCCACTTTCCTCCTCCTCATCTCCCCTTCTTCTCGTGGAACATCCATTAACAAGTAGGGACTTTACCGATAACAGAGCTCACAGGGCTGTTTATGTTGTGTGTTTTTGTGAGAGAGTATAATTGGTCTGGCCACACCTGGACTCAGTGGCTGTAAGGTGGACACAAGGTGCACTTGATTTTTCTTGCTTTAGGAGTGAGGCGTGTTCTCGTGAAGCACAAATCAAGCCCACCCCTGGTAGTTTCTAAACTGTTTTCAAATAATCCTCCCCCTGCAGGGTTGCATCTGCCTGCAAGTAGTGTGGACTCATCCTTCCTCCTGGACTGGCCCACCCCATCCTTACTTGCCCCTCATCCTCATTTAAGGATAGGATGCCTGGCTCTGCGCCCCTGTGCTGAGGAGGCGTCGGCGGGCAGCAGTATGGGCGCTGTGCTGGCCAACATCCCCACAACCCCCACCACCGATCTGCCACCACCACGCTGCCCCACCGAGACGGGCGCTCCCCCCAGCCCCGCTGATGGGCGAAGACACTGACGCCACCCCAACACTCAACCACCGCGGCTTCCTCCCCGACCACAACTATGTGACTGAAGGTAAGAAGATGACAGAGGAGAGTGTGTGTGTCTACATGTTACAGCATTTGTTAATGTGTGTCCCCATGTCAGTGCGCATTTATGTACCAGACTTCTGGAGAGTGTATTTGTGTGTGTGTCTGTGTGTGTGAGGCGAATTGTGTGTTTGCTTGTCTGTCAGACAAAACAAGCTCTGGACGGCTTCCTAATCTTCAATAAGCTCTGTGTTGATCAGTGTTCAGACAGAGCTGTTGACAGAGCAACATGAAGTAGGGAGTAAAAGACTTAAAAGAAAATTAAAACATCTTTCTCAAGTTTTCCTGTCCCCCTGCCCTCCCCCATCCTTTCATACTGTTTTCTTTTTCTCAATTGTATGTATGTTTTACCTTTCATTAGCTTGTTTTTGTGCTTTTAAAACCACTTTAATACCTTAGGCAACACAGCAATTTTGTAACACTGCAGGGAAGAATTGATCTGGCGTTTGTCCAAGTGTGTGTCTGTGTGTCTCTGTTTGTGTCTGTATGTCAGGGACAGACTGGGGGAACAATTTTTTTTCTGTAACAGCAGAAATCTCTTGAAAACCAAGCCAGAAATTTCCGCCACGTTCTTTCATATTGATTGCACTGCCTCTCTCTCACATTGTGATTGAATCACATACATGTACTCTCTGTTGCTCTGTGAACAGTGCAGGTGTTAAATTAAATATGTTGCATATCAGATCTCAGGCAGGGGAACAGTAAAATGTCCAGCAGCAGACAAGTCATGCTGGACCATTGAGGTCCTTTGGTTTGTTTCATAAAACAGATTAATTATAACCCTGAAGTCCCTCCTCATGATAATCTCAATTATACCACTAATCTCACCTGCACTCTAGCTTTCCTGTCTGCCTGCCTCCCTTTCTGCCTGTCCCCAGTCTGTTTCTTACACTCAACTCATTGTTCAACACGCCTCCCAGACCAGAACAGCAGATTATTATTTAGGGGTCATGAATGTGTTGCGAGCTCATTTGTGATCCTTGTATCACTGCAGAAAAGGTATTATTGCTGTAATATAATTTCACCCACACAGGAGCACATACTGGAGTCAGTGGAGGCCTGTAGTGCTGCCTGTTGATTGTGTAAATACTTGTGTTAGCTTTGAACACACTGTATTGCTAAGAAGATTGAGGAGTATTTATGTGTTTCTTTGTTTGTCTGTCTGAAAGTTTATGTATGTGAATGTGTTTCCTGGAGCAATATTTGTCTTTGTCCATTTCAGAGAAAAATTTTGATGAATTAGTGGCAGAAAATCAGACTTATCATCCATCACCAATCACCCATTATTGCCATAGCAACAGTTCATGATGATAAACATGCTGCTTTTCATGCTTGGCCAATATGAGTGACAGGTTGTCTCCACCCACCAATAATGGCAGTATTAATTATTCCACACATCTCAGGCAGACACAGACATTATTCTGGGTGAATTGCTGTTTAGCTAACACCCCGTGGACACACCACTGAACACTGTTGGTCTGACAGGGCTGTGCAACACATGAACAGCCTGAAAAGGGAATAGTTGCAGAGGAATAACAACAAATTGTGCATTCAAATCTCTCCTAATCAGGAACAAAGGACATTTTCTGTCACAAATAAATAAAATGATTCATTACCTGCCTCTTGTCCTACATCCACTCCAACCCCCTCCACCTTTCCTTCATATTCACCCCATCCCCCGTCCCCATTTCCATCCCCCACTGTCTTCTCCCCTCCCTCTCTTTCCCCCTTCAGTTCTCTAATGCAACTCACAGCATTGCTTGGTGCTGAAGTGGCACATCTGCCAAACTATTATCCAACAGTGCTCTAAAGGCTGCTCAAACACAATATGCCTATGTATGTGTGCGTTCAAGAGAAATACAAGGTGGAGGGGACAGAGGTGGTGCATGTAATTTTATGCTTGTGTGTATTTTGTTATCTCTTGTGTGTCTCCATCTTTCTTTATTTTTTGCCATGTGGCATTCATATTCATGTCTGTGTCTCTGAGTGCATACTGTGTGTCTTTTTGTTGGCTCAGGTCTGTGTATGTATATGCATGGGTGCGTGTCTGCAAGTGTTTTGTGTTTGAGTATATGTGTGTGTGTGTGTGTGTGTGTGTGTGTGTGTGTGTGTGTGTGTGTGTGCGCGCGCGCGCATACATAACAGTGTGTCTGTAGATCTTCCCGTGGGGATTCCCCTGCCCTTTAACTCCAACAGGGGAGGCATGCTTAACCTCCCTGTACCTCAACCCCTCCCTTCTTCCCTCCATCTCTTACTCCCTTCCTCTCACTCGTTTTGACTTTCTCAGTATCTCCCTTTGCTACAACCTCACCTCCAGCTGCAGTAGCATTGGGTTCCTGGATGATGAGAAATAACCAAAAAGGTTTTTGTACATAAGTTACTTATGACATATTACATGTTATAAATAATTCACACATGTCAACCCAATTATTATTGTGTGTATAGATGTATAGAAGATTGTCTACCTGGTAAAGCTGTTGAGGGAAAACTTAAAATTTCATTTCAAGGACCAAAAAGAAACAACCTAGGTTTTAGAGTGATGTGTTTTTGACAGGATCCCATTGGCTTTAAAAAAGTTTTATAAATCTCTGCGTCTAGTGAAGAGTAAAATTGGAATTACCTCAATTCCTGACCTCAGCATGTATGTGAATACAACACTGCAGCGACAGTGGCCACTGTAAAATCAACAAATAAGAAAATTGCATATGCAACTCTAAATATGAAAATAGGATTTCTCACAGCATACCAGACATTGACTTTGATTTCTTTTTCTTTAATTTCATTTTAAATTGAATACCAAAACCTTATCTTTAATAACTTGTAAAGGGCAATTTTCAATATATTTCTCATGATTGAAATTTAATTTAAAAAAATAACAGAATGATTCATAATGACAGTAATTGTTGGTCACAGTCATAGTTATATAAATGTCACTCCTTAGAAAATGTGAGAAAGCAATTAAGCTTCTGGATTTCTCGTCCCTGTGGCTTAAAGTGAGGATAGTTGATCACCTTCATAGTTTTATTCTCCATATCTTGTTAGCCTTCTCACCAGACCTGACATTTCATGTTACATGAAAGACTCAGTATAATCATGCTCTTGAATGCACCACCAATAGACTTTCTTTGGTGAGCACTCAGGGCCGATTGTGGTGATCAAGTAACTCAGTCCCTACCCTTAATCCTAACCCTCCTACCCCACTCTGCCCGGTCCTCCTTCCTTCCCTACCTTCCCTGTTGCTCTCCTCCCTCCCTTCCCCCTCCTCCATCCTTGCTCCTCTTACAGGGCTGCTCCTGGCTATAGCCTGAAGAGCTCCGCCCATCCTGTCCACCCCTCTCCACCCTGGAGTCCTCCCCCAGGATGTTGAGCCCCATCCAGGTCCTGTGCTCCGACATCACTACCCTTTCTCTGGAGCCTGAGCCGTTTGCCTCTTACACTGAAGGTGTGTGCTCTATCCTCTTCTATCCCGAAGGTCATATCTATGCCACACAGTTGCGCCACATTACCCTAGTGTGAGATATGAGAGTTCACATGTGTGCGCCTGTGGGGTGGCTATATGTGAGAGTGTGTAAATATGCATTTGGCAGGAGTGTGTATGTGATTATATGATCAAGTGAATGTGTATCCGTGTGGAGAGTAGTTTGAATCAGGTGAATTCTCACTTGGGTCTGGATGTTGTAAATATCTTAAACATCACTTTGTGTTTGTCTCCTTCATCCTTTTTATGTGTCTCTATTTTTGTATGTGGCACTTTATTTTTATCTCAGTCTGCCTCCTTCACTGTGTGTGTTATTGTGTGTAACTGATCTCTTTAAATAGTTTGACCAGATGACACCCCATCTCCTTCAAAGCATAGCTATCTTACATCTATTTCTTTTTAATACAAGGAAAGGAAACAAACATGCACATGAACATGCACACACAATTTTTAAACACTGTTCTGTGAAGGCATCAATTATTGCAAGCATCCATTGTTTCCTCAAATTATTAATCAATTACATGGTCTGTAAAATGTCTGATTATAGGTCTGTTTAATGCATAAATTGCGTCTGAGATTGTGGAACCATTCAATATTCAGCATTTTGCCCAAAAAATACCCTAGTATTAAAAAATTGTTAATGATTATCAAAAGCATTGCAGATACATTTTTTCTTAATTGACTGATCATTTTGACTCTAAACACATGCGGAGAGATAAGAAGGACAACATTAAAAGGGCAACAGTTTTCTGAATATAGGATTACATTTCAGTATTTATGAGGCGTCTAATCTGAGTTTAGACTGAGTGTAAACCAGCTAAGCGCCTAATCTTTTTTTTTTTTATGTTACAGTCAAATCTGTTGAAAAAACAAATTGATTTTTATCAAACCTGAATCACACACTGGAGCTGAGTATTAAGGCAGTCAGAAGGTGATTTTGCAGTTACGTAAAGAAG
Organism: Rachycentron canadum; assembly: GCA_038496675.1. Classification (NCBI taxonomy): domain Eukaryota; kingdom Metazoa; phylum Chordata; class Actinopteri; order Carangiformes; family Rachycentridae; genus Rachycentron; species Rachycentron canadum. The sequence continues at coordinate 5,504,312 of CM076655.1, forward strand.
GATTACAGGCATATTTCACACATTTTAAGATGGTTTAGTTTGGTTTGTAATTGTTTGTGTCTATAACCATTAGACTCACACCAGCTCTTCCCTATTGAGGCAATGTGTTTTTGGAGAAATAGTGGGTTCCCTGCTGAGCTGGGCTTAAATCACTTCTCTTCACAAATAACACAAACATGTGCACCAGTTTTTTCCAGATAACTCCAAAATGGCAGGACAGGGATCAATTTAAAGTCTCTCTCCGGCACTCTCTCCCCTCTCCTCCTTAGCTCCCTGTTCTCCTCTCTCTCTCCACCCCGTTTATTTCTCTACAGGGTAATTGAGTACACACACTTGTGCTCACGTACACAGGAAATGTGGGGTGCCTGAGCTGCAGACACACACACCCAAACACACATATACTCAAATCTCCTGCTGAGTGGTCGCTTGTCCTCGCTTTTAAGGAGTGTGTGTTTTTGGCTCAGCTTTAACGGTCTATGTTTACCCAGACCCAAGATATCTATAATTGGGGCTGTAGGACGTCTGCTTCCCTGTCTGTTCCTATAGTAGCCTTGACAAAAGAAAAAAAAAAAAAAAACCAACTCTCCCCCTTCTTTAGCTGTGCCACCACCATCATCTCTCCTTTCCTCTCCTCTCCTATCCATATTTTCATCACCATTTAACAAGCCTAATATTTTATTGATTAATCAGTCAAATTTTAACAGATTTAATAATGCCCCTAGGTAATATCAACCTCAGAGGCCACTAATTTGTGATAACCGACCCACATATTCAGTTTACTATCTATGAAGACAAAGCTGGGACTGAGTATAATATAAGTATATTGTTTTAAAAGTGATTAAAATTATTTTTAGGCTATCGAAATAGTTAACTCTCTTTTGACCAGCTAATCAATTAATTGAATAATAAACTAAGGTCTACTTATCAGTAATAGTTTCTAAAGCCCAAGGTGATATTATAAAAGGCATGTTTTGTTTAACCAATATTTCCATATCTTATAAAAATATTCCATTTATAATATGATACATGTTATGAAACAGAGAAAAACTGCAATCAGCAACAGCAACTTTTCATTTCAAACAATCATTTCATCTCTGCCTATAACACCTCAGAGTAAATTTGAGTGCTTGTGAGTTTGGTGTTTATCACTTGAGCATGTTTTTGATGTTTCTCTGTGTCACTGGGTTCATTCATGTTTGTGTGTTGTTGTTTTGGGTTGATATGTACTGTATGTGTAGGCACATGCACTTGCAGTCACAGAGTGTTCCCCGAGCTCCTGCAGTGTGGTGATGAGTCAGACAGGCCTGCTGATGCTAATGGCCTGTCTGTGGGAGACAGACACAGCTAGTTTGCTATACTGTAGCACACACACACATCCACACTATAAGTCACTGACTTACAGCACACACACACACACACACACACACACACACACACACACACACACACACACACACATACACATATATTACACCAGTTTACTGGCCACTTGGAGGAGAGCCACAGCACTCATCATGATGCTTGCATCTGCAGTGGTTGTTTGTATCCTTAGTGGTTTATTTTTCTGTAGTGCTCTTCTAATAAGAAGACTGTGAGAGACAGATGAGTGTGAGCTAAATTTGTGAGTGAGAGCGACACAGAATGATAAAGAGGAGGGAGGCTGAGAAATAGAAAGAGAAAGAGGAGGAGAGTGCATGCTCCATATTTTTTTAGCTATAGTATGTACTGCTTCTGTGGTTTTGCTTAGCTTAGCTTTTTCTCTGTGTAACTTGAGTGGAGAGAGTTGTCTGTAAGTGTGCACACACTCACACTCACTCACACAGTATGAAGCTCACACATTTGCACTGCATCATTACATAGATTCGAAAACCCTCTGGTGTTCGTATATGTGTTTTCAATTTTGACTGCATGTGTAGGGGTTTGTGTGAACACATGAACACGTGTTCAAGCATTATTATGAGCATATCCTCAATGTGGAACATAGTGTGTGTTGCATATCCTGGTGTTAATTTAGCAGTGTTTGTTGTTGGACAAAAGTGCAGCACCACAATTATTTTACCGCACTCCTTCTTCCTGTGAGGACTGGATTGATGAATGCCACTTCCTCTTTTACCAGACTGCCATATACGGCTAACCGTTACGAGTACTGCTACTGGTTGGATCAGCCTGTTACTATGGCAACCCCTGCTCACCGAAGGACCCCTCCACCGCCTTCGCCCCAGCGCCTCTTCCCTCCACCTCCCTCTCCATGCTTCCCATTCTTGCACCACCAGCATCACCATCACTACATACACGTTAACATACAGCCAGGCAGCAGAGTGCTGTGGGGGAGGGATGAGAAAAAGAGAGGGAGCTGAATATGGAAAGACAACCAAGAAGAAATTAGAGTGAAATTGGGCAAAAGAGAGAAACTGTAGAACAAGGCATGAGCGATGACAAAAGAATTAGTGGGGGAAGACAGAGAGAGAGCCAAAGAAAGCCTGAAAACAGAGGAAAGAAATTGAAACTGAAGAATAAAGAAGATGCTGCAGTGACTGAGAGATCAAAAAACAGTGCAATAACTAATGGGAAGATGATAGAAAGAGAGAAGCAGGCAGTCAGTAATACATGAAGTGTGTTAGGAACAGGGTGAATAAGGTTGTGTTGGTATAGAGATTGAGGAGCAGTCCCTGCCTCCCCTCATCATAAAATCTCTCTCTCAAGGCCACCATGAATTAGGCAAGGCTACAGCTTTGAATCACTTCAACTCTCAATAAACACGCCTTTCACGCCCTGTTTTTATTGCAGTCAACCCTTACTGATATCCACGTTCTTTTCGATCAAAGCTGAGCTCACTAAACCCCCTTTCTTGAAAGCTTAGTGGGATATAGCATCTGAAATTTAATCATTTGCTAGTACAGTGAAATCTGTGAGGGAGCTCTCCTCTGGAGGCTATAACACTAGGTTGGTCCAAATGTGGCTTGCTCCTTTGCCTGTGGGTTGTTTAGGTTTTTTGTCATGAAAATAGGTGGACGAAAGGTTTTGTGAGATGGGTTTAAAGGTTTTATGGATCTGTCGTCTTTTTATTTTCCACCAGATGCTATTTTATGCAGTAAATTTGCTGCACTTTCATCTTCATCATCGTCGATGTTAAACTAATAACCCAGCTGGGCAAGTTAGTGGCAGTGGTTTTCAGGGGTTAGTTTCACTGTAGCATATACAAAGACATATCAGATGAACATGATGTTTTGTTAGAAAATGTTACAACAGAGCACAGTCTCTAATATAAAGAGGAACTAGATGTTGTGTTAGCCCAGGATGGTTGGAAAGCCATAATTTGTGGAACCAGAGAACCTGCCAGATTTCACTAGTGATGGAAAGACTCTTTATAGATCGATAGAAGTCTCGTGTCTGTGAACTAAATCTCAACCAAGAGCTAGTAGGAAGGAAGCTTAGTGTAGCATGAAGACAGGAATTAGAAAATTGGGGAAACAGCCAGAAATCTTTACCTCAAGACACCAAGACACTGACATCTGTCATCTGACTTACTATTGCATGAACAAGCATTATATTATTATTATTATATTATTATTATTATTATTATAACCAATGATCGTGACACAATATGTAGATGGTTGTCATGTGAAGACAAATTATGGATCAAATTTGAAGAAAGCTAAAGAATTTGTGTGTGTTGCTCCAGTTTGTAGACTATCCAATCTGCATCAAAGTCATCGTCATGGTGATCAGCATCACCGACAACTGTCCATCATTAACATGACCTGATTTTAATAGTGTGAAAAGTGCAGACTAGACTGATAATGACCTAGATAATCATTTCACTTTATCAGTAAACAAACTGGATGTGTTTATTTTAAAACAAATTAGATGTAAAAGACTTGAATGTAGAAATGAGGTCAAGAAAATATGTGCATGATATGAAAAATATGTATATGATGAATATGTAGACGACACCAGATCTATTAAGTATAATGGCTGGTTTTCAATCAGTGAGCCTACAGTTACTGTGAGATTTTTTTTTCTGCCTCTAAGGCAGCTCTATCTCCGAATAAACTTCAAAATGCAGCACAAAGTGGAAATGGAATGGGGATAAGCAGACAGAAGGGAGGGAGGAGATTACAAGCAACATTAAACCAGATTCAAGCTTCAGATGTCATACTTACATGCCCTTCATTAGACGGCACAGCTGAATGCTACTCTGTGTATTGTGTGATGCAGAGAGAGTCACTGAAAGCATTGAGCCAGTAGAAGTGGTTAATAATGTGCTTACTCCTCATATTGAGTTGACACTGAGTCAGACTGTGTAGGTGTTTTAGGACACGGAGCTATTGATGGGGATGTTGTTGCAAATATGCAAATTATTATACTGAAAAATAATGTTTAAATGACATTTAATCACTAATTCAAATGCGCTCTGATGTGTGTTTACACTTTCAGACACTAGCTATAATATAAACACACAAACATTTAAGTGTGTTTGTGTGCATATATTGTAATACTGTGCGTCATGGGGTATGTGTCATAGTAGCACACAGATAACACCTGCGCCTGATGTGAACAGCTGGGTGTGTGTGTGAGTGTGTGTGTGTCAGTGACTGTCTTTGACTTTCTATATTTTGATGGTGAAGATATGTGCCTTAATCTGAATTAACTCTAACAGTTAACACGTTTGCAGAATATTTGTGGTAGTGATCAATTATTGTTTATTCTGCAGATTAATTTGCATATTCTAATCCACTTACATGTTAATGCAATGACTCTTTCCTCGGTTTAATAATCTAGAGTCGTATAAACAGATTATGTAGAGGAATGATGATGTGTGGTCAATTAGCTAATGGCTACTCTCTTTCACTGCCATTCTCTCCTCTCATCCCACATTTCTCTCCCTCTCTCTCTTTTTATCTCTGTCTCTCTCTTCCTCCATCTTTGTCTCCATGTCTCTCTCTCCCTAGCTGATATCATCTCCACTGTTGAGTTCAACCACACAGGAGAGCTCCTGGCCACAGGGGACAAGGGGGGCCGAGTGGTCATCTTCCAGAGGGAACCAGAGGTAGACAGACACACACACACACACACACACAAACAAACACATACACACACACACACACCAACTCTCACGCACTCATACATGCAAAAATACAATTTTTCATTTCAGCTGTATAAGCAGCAATGAACGTACACTGTTGCCCTCCAGCTACACTTTAGGTTGACTGACAAACAGCTGATGCTCCTGCTGTGTCAGAGTGTATCATTATAGCTGTGTAGGGTCTCTGCTGAGCTTTTCCTTAGCCTGTTCAAGGTGAAGGTGATGGAATCAGGCCCGTGGTGTTACATTGCACTGTGATGACACAATGCCAATAAATTTTTCTTCACACATTTTCACGCATCTTTTCTTCCATTTCCTCCTTTTTTTTCCACAGAGCAAGACTGAACTATTCTCCCAGGGAGAGTACAACGTCTACAGCACCTTTCAGAGCCATGAGCCCGAGTTCGACTACCTTAAGAGTCTGGAGATCGAGGAGAAGATCAATAAGATCCGATGGCTGCCTCAGCAGAACGCTGCACACTTCCTCCTTTCTACCAATGGTACGAGATCTACACACATCTCAGAGAAATGAGGAAGATGTAGAAGTCGTGACACATTTTGTGGAAAAACACTTTACTTGAACTAGTTTGAATGATCATATTTTCAAAGCTTTTCTTAGGTCAGAAATGATATTTTTCCTTAAGAGAGAACAGTTGCTAAATTTCTATTGTGCTTTAAGATTTGAGTTTGTCTGTTGTGGCATTGAAGTCCATTCATCACTTTACATTCTGTGTTTATGGCTATATTGGAAGATTTATAGATTTTCCCTGAGAGCTCTGTTATTGATTTATTTAAGTACTATATTATTTATGATTGCGGGTATGAAAAATGTAAGACCTGCCTCAGCAGTTGGGTACTGTTGCTCCTGAGATGCTTGTTGTCATTTTTCCAGTATAATACAGATCATATTTGTGTCTGTCAGAGTAGATAAAACAAAACCTCACTCTTCGCTCATCCAGACTCTGAGCTATCAGAGCTCACAATTTGGAGTGTGGTGGATTAGCTGGTCTATTATGTATTTTCTGTTATATCTGACTCTATATCTGAGAACAAATAAAAAAATCACATTTATTCACATAAATAGAAACAGAATACATTAACTAAATATTTCAAATGGTCAGTAGATCACTGCTGTGATGAGTGAATGTGAGCCAGTGGATATATGAAAGTGTATTGGTAGATGGTGTAAAATAAAGAGAAGTACAATCAAACAAAAGAAACCATTTAATGCAAGGCAGGGATCTATTGATGGGTTGGGAAATAATTCTGGATGGACTGGTACGCTGATGTAAATGCCACCTACCAGAATTCGAAGGGAGACACAAAACACAAGCAGGAGCCAAGGATGAGACAAAATCCCACAGGCCACGCCAGAGGAACATGTTGATTTGTGCTGAGTTGACTTTGTCTTAATGTAAAAATCTTCTCTGTTTGTGAGACTATAGGCTTTTAGCTCTACTAGTTTGAGATGAAATTGTATATTTAGTCTACGTTGATATTTTAATCACATCTCCAGATAATTTCCTAACCTCAAAGCGTGTCCTTGAGCACATCTTATTCATTTGTCACTTCCAAATTATATGATAATTTAATGTCCCTGTCTGTTTCCCAGATAAGACCATTAAGTTGTGGAAGGTGAGCGAAAGAGACAAACGGCCAGAGGGATACAACCTGAAGGATGAGGAGGGCCGTATCAAGGACATCTCCACTGTCACCTCCCTACAGGTATTCGTACCTGCCTGTCTGTCTGTCTGTCTGTCTGTCTCTCTGTCTGTCTGTCACTGTGTCTCTCTATCTATCTATTTGAATGCACACACTAAAACATTAATAAGTGTAACATAACTGGGTCAGTGGGAGCAGATGTGTTTGCATGTGCAAAAATGGGTCACTGGCACAGAGGTACATGTGTGCATTAGTGCATGTGTGAGGATGAGGAATCCTCAATTTCCAGCTGTAGGGAACAGCAGTGCAACATCTGCACTGAAACTAAATGAGCCAAAGCATCAGTGCGTCTAATTATGGTGAATTCTTAGCATTTAGTACCCACAGTGTTTCCATGTGTGTAAATGCTTGTACAGTATGTCCTTTTTTACAGAGGTCTCAGAACTTTTATGTGCATGGTTGTGGTGCTCCCACTGTGCTGTATCCAAATAAGAGCATATTACTGTAATTTTTAACTGTGTCTAAAATTGTTAATCATGCATTGATTTGCAATTTGTACAATTTGTATTAGCACGTCCAGATGTGAAAATGCACCCACTGGTCTTCAATTAATTTACTGGATTGTTTCTTTGATCTTTCGATCAAGCGAGTCTAGCAATGCCGTATTATTGATGTCAAAGGAAGTCAAGCATTAAATATCATATCAAATACCTCATGATATAATAAAATTATTTAAATGTAATCTACTCTCAGCAGCTTGCCCATTTTTCTTCTCCTAATCGGTTAACTAGGATGTTAAACTGCTGTCCCTCTCTTTCTTTCTCTCCAGGTACCGGTGTTGAAGCCAATGGATCTGATGGTGGAGGTGAGCCCACGGCGAGTGTTCGCAAATGCTCACACCTACCACGTCAACTCCATCTCTGTCAACTCTGATTATGAGACCTACATGTCAGCTGATGACCTGAGGATCAACCTCTGGCATCTCGACATCACTGACCGCAGCTTCAGTATCCTTCATGGGTTATAGTGTGCATGCGTGGTGAGGAGAATAGATGAAGAACAACAACCACACATGTACAAACACCTATAAAAGCAGGAAGAGATTTATTAAGCACAAGGACACAGATAATTAATGCATACATTAACACCTAGATGTTTATACATTCTCAATAATCCACCCCTGCCCACACACATAACAAATTCCCACATTGCAAATTGCACTTTGCTGTATAAAATACACAAAGACACACACTGTTGGGGGAGGGGAATATTATTCTTGAGGAGGGAAAGTGTACCTTAATGAATAATTCAAAGGCTGCATAAATATTTCAGCCCCTTTTTGAGTTCTAATCCAGCTCAATAGGACACAGTAGAGTCACCTCCCCGACCCAGACAGGATTTATAATATTACTTTTTATTTGAATATGGAATTACTTTTTATCCAACAATCCCCTCAAGACATATTTATATTGGTTTGCTTTATTTCTGCCATAAATTATTTACATTTTGTTGGTAATGTATGTACATTTATGTTTTTGTTTTGTATGTAGATTGTGGCCTGGGTGGGTTTACACATGAATTAAAACATGGGCTAATTAGTTTCTCAGTGACTTAGTCAGTGATTGAATTTGATAAAGAGATGAATGAATATGTATATACGGGATGGTAGACTTCAGCAGGTAAAGACAGTTCAGGCAAAAATAAACCGCAGGTCAGTTCTCTTTGTTGTTTTCCTGAGCAATGCTCTCTCTTAGATATTGTGGACATCAAGCCAGCCAACATGGAGGACCTGACAGAGGTGATCACAGCGGCTGAGTTTCACCCACACCACTGTAACTTGTTTGTCTATAGCAGCAGCAAAGGCACCCTGCGCCTCTGTGACATGAGAGAAGCAGCGCTGTGTGACAAACACTCCAAATGTGAGTAAATCGGCTCAGCTGGAAAAGAGACAGTCTTGACATATGACAGCTATTTTTTAAATATAACCGTTCCCTGGGAGAGTCCTCAAAAGCTCTCACATGATCTGATACTGGAAGTGTTTAGTCTATCAACTACAAATCAGAGAATTTTTACTTTGTTGGTTAACATTTTTAAGTTTAAAATTTTAAGATTAAATAAGAGAGCCATCATTTTGAAAATATACAGTCCATAGCTTTAGCTCTTGCCAACCAATAATAGCCGTTTTCATTCTGACTAAAATATCTCAACATCTGTGGAATGGATTATCATGATATTTTTGCACAAACATTCATAGTCCCCAGGGGTTGAATTCCACTAAATTTTCCCCGGATGTCACCATGAGGTTCACATTTGTGGTTTTCAGTTTGCAACACACATTTTATGCCCCTGCATGACTGATGATCCCCAGACTTTTCACGTATAGCATTCCCATTACTTTGCATTTAATGGTAATTAACAAATGTTAGCATGCTAATGGTGAACATGATGCCTAACACTGGAAAGTTAGCATTATCTTGTTTAGCCTATTAATAGCATGCAGCATGTCAATGTCAGTATTAAGCTCAGTGCCAGTTAGTTACAACCTCACAGAGCTACTGCATAGACATAGAGTTGACAGCCATGTTAACTCTATGTCTCTTGCATAAAAATCAGCTTGCAGAGATTTTCTTAAGATACCACATTGATCACAGAGGATTATTTTATTACTATTATTTTATGTTTTATGTTAGTAGCTTAGACACTATAAACTGTATTCACGTTGTAGTTCAGATTGTAATTTGTGAGAAGTAAAACCCCCAAAAGCTCAGGTATGTTAATTCACTGTGAAGTGAATGATCTATAGTCAAAACAGTAGATGTGAAGGGTAGTTTGATTTACACACATATTAGGAGCACAATATGTCTTTTTTCACTGTGTAATATTTCTTTTTACTACAGAACCATTAGTTTCTCTATAAATCTACTGTCCAATTTTTTTATTATACTTTAGATTTATGGTCTCCCAACTTTCTTTTCTTTGTCATATTTTTTGTCGCTGTTGACTTCTACACTGAAATGGCCAGTTTCCCATGTGTTTCACAGCTCTGACCAATCTGAGTCACCAGTGCAGGGAACAGTGTAAATTGTACTCAGTGAAGCACCACTATAATGTGAAATGTCTACTTCTACTATGTCTCTTTATTTGGCTTGATATTTAAGAAAGTGTTGTAATGAGCAGATGTTTATAAACATTCAGACAGAAACATCTGTCCATGAACATACAATCATCTGGATCTGGTGTGTAAACTGCAGTCAACAAAAAGACTCATCCAACACGTCTTTATCTCTGCACGAGATAAAGACACATAACATCATCATGTGAAGCACATATTCAAGTGTTTTTCTGCCTTATGGCTTAACACTGCTCACACTCGTGTGCTCTTGTCTCCCACCCTTTACCAGTGTTTGAGGAGCCTGAGGACCCCTGCGCCCGCTCTTTCTTCTCCGAGATCATCTCCTCTGTGTCAGACGTCAAGTTCAGCCACAGTGGCCGCTACCTGCTCACCAGAGACTACCTGACTGCCAAAGTCTGGGACCTCAACATGGAGAGCAAGCCCCTGGAAACATACCAGGTGTGTAACTGAGAAATATGAGGCTGTGTTAAAATACAGGAAACACGTTGAATATTTTCTCTCTGGCTCAGATATGATGAGATTCTGTCTGAAAGGGAGGAAATCTACTCAGGGCAAAGTGAACTAATCCTTGGTTTAGGAAGCATCAACATATTTTCTTCTGAGTTCACTCGTCTCCCAAAGAGAGAGCAGGGATCATTGACGATCACAGCTGGAATTTGAGATGTATTTTATAGATTGAATTTCCACTCGTATCCTGATATTCCAACTACTCTGTACCAATCTTGGCACAGCACAAAGCATTGCAGAGCATGGTGTTGAGGCAGGATATTGTAGTTGTGTTTACACTAGCTTATTGGCTGTGTTATTCTTGCTCTCATTACTGGCTCATCTGGCCGTTGACTAAAACATGTAGTAATATTGACTCTACAACCCAAAAGTCATATGTCTGTTGACATCCTCACCCCAATAATACAAGACAGACTGTACACAACATGAGGAATTACTGAACTATGGGAACTAGTATATACTATTCTGTTTGAAGTTACTTTTACTACTACTCAGCTCAATTTAACAACTATTAAAACATTTTTGACTGATGTGTCAAAACACCACGTTGAGGGAGAATATTGTTCTATTCATCCAGAGGAGTACTTTGACAATCCATATCAAGGGGCATTCAAGTTCCTGTGGATATATATAATGTTGTTTTTTCCCTGCTGTGTAACTGTTTGTAGTTAACGCTCATTCCTTGATGCAAATGTCTGTGCCTGAAATCACAGTTGCAGTTGTCACAACTGCTAGGTGGCAAACTGTCCCTGAAAGAGGGCATTGTCATCCTCGAAAATGTGCATAACTGGGGACAGAAATTAATCACAGGGACAAGGCTGCATCTAAGAATCACAGTACTTACTGATGATTAGATTTTTCCAAAACCTTTTAAAGATAATTGGATTGATTACTTGCCAGATAATGCACTTTTTTCATCAGTGCAGTATCACCAGAAACCCTCAGTGAGTTTTGGGCTGTAATCTTGAAGTATATGTCTGTGTGTGTGTGTGTGTGTGTGTGTGTGTGTGTGTGTGGTAGATTAATATATGTGACACCAACATATAACAATAAATCATCATCATACCTGTATGTGTGATGGAGATTAATTGGGCCTAACATTCTGTGAAAAATGTACATAAAACACACATAAAGTACTTTTTCTATTTTTAGATGCTTCTTTCACATGCCCACACTCAATGTGTCTCCAGATAATGTCACTTGTTAAGTGTTTACAATCAGTCACACCAGCCTCTGTTTATGCATTTATGTGCAGCAGAAGTATTTATCAACTCCCTCTTTCAGGGTGTGTTTAATATTCCTGCCGAGAGCATGTGGGTGAGCATGTGTCTTTGCCTGTGTGTATGTGTCTGCTTGACGTGTGAGGCCCTATGAGGCAGCCAGGAGTGGGAGGCTAAGACGCACTGGAGCTATTTATAGGCTGCCGAGCCTCCACTCATAAAGTGAAGCGGGAAGGAGGGATACCTTACACAGCGCCCCACACCTAGATCTGCAATGCAGCATGGAGAGGGAGGAAGATAGGGGAGGGAGGGTGAAGTAGGGTGAGGGTTTGGGATGTGGTGTGAGGATGGTGTGATGAAGGGAGGAGAGAAGAATGAGGGGAGAGTTTGTAAATTAGAGGAGAGAGGTAGAGAGAGGCATGGTAGAGATAAGAGTAGATGTGGGTGAATGGAGTGAACTGAGAAAATGATTTCAGTGCTTAACTCCTCTTATTTTTGAGTTAACACTCATTCCTCCTGGAGCATGAAAAATATGCACGAATCCCTGGCGGATGAGGCAGTGTACTCTAAATCAGAGATCATGCAAGCTGGAAAAAACAAAAAAAGACTGTATATTCAACTTCAGCTGTCACTGTATAATTTCACCTTATGCAGAAAGTCCCGTAGGGGAAAACAAAAATGTCCCCAGGTTGATGTACAACCATGAGCCGACCTCAGCTTGACCGTTTATTGATTGCGAGGCGACTGTTGACTGCTGACTTTATGCAGAATGTGAAAACAGGGGGCTTAATGCAGAGCACAGTGGCTGGAGGAAGGTGTAGATTTCAAACCTTTGCACCAGCGAGCGGCACAGTGCTGACACATGCAGGTCGAATGAAAACACAAGGGAAAAGAGTTATTAGTCAGTGAATACGTGTGTGTGTGTGTGTGTGTGTGTGTGTGTGCGTGTGTGTGTGTGTGTGTGTGTGTGTTCACATGTGTGTCTCTATTATCATGCCCTTGGTGGGTTTGTTAATAGAGAGCTGGATCTTAATGGATTTACTGATATGGAAAAGGAGTTGAGATTAAAATGTACTCCTGGCCCTCTTATTGCTGAGGGCTGGTGTTGTGTCTTATTAGTGTTGCCTTTAGGGAGGATTGTGTTACAACTTGCTCAGATTTAATGTGTTTTGTCTGTGCTGGGATTTGTATGAGTTTGTGTGAGTATCTTCTTCTTCTGCTCACTCTTCTATTTATAGTTTACATTGAGAGTCAATACCTGCGAGTGAAGCAACTGTGTGCTGGACTCGGGTGTAATAATGTCTCATCTGTGTATGCATGTGTGTGTGTTTATTCCTCCAGGTTCATGATTACCTCCGCAGCAAGTTGTGCTCCCTTTATGAAAACGACTGCATCTTTGACAAGTTTGAGTGTGCCTGGAACGGCTCGGACAGGTACCTGAAGTGTCCAGACGTCTCACGCTTGTATTTTTCTGGGTGTTTTTGAGGTTTTAAATAAATCCACATACATGTGTTGGTATCTGGCCCTGACAATAGTTTCAGTTTTATGAGCTGAAGTTCTGAGAAATTTCAGAGAAAAATACTTAGCAACCAAATACAACGCAATGACTGATCCAGTACAAAGAGCAATCAACAGAATTTCTCTTAAAGCATTGAAGTATTATATTTGAAAAAAACAACAAGTCCTCTTTCCTGTAGTTGTGCTTTGGTAGCTCAGGATAATCCACAGACCTCATAGTGAACTATTTTTTCCCAGAAAATACTTAATTTATATAAATTTTATATTTAAAATTGTTCGCTGTGTTTTTTGTAAAAAAACAAGGACAGTTATGTATACACGTCTCCCTTAGAAAGTGGCCTCATGCACAGCGTTGTTGATTATGAGTCAACACTAGACACTGATTTTAGGAAAACAAATTGCTGCTAGTTTTTAAAACAAATTTTTCATTGTTATCAATTTATTAATTGATCCTTATTATGGTGGATGTCTAAGGTTAGGTTGTACATGTGGACAATGACCTCACTAGTTTAGTTGGTGAACAGGAAGTGCAAGTGTTTTGAGTGTTTCTAGACTGTTGAATCTGGGTCCTTCTCTTATGTCCAGTGTGATCATGACGGGAGCATACAACAATTTCTTCCGCATGTTCGACCGGAACACAAAACGCGACGTGACCCTGGAGGCATCACGAGAGAGCAGCAAACCCCGAGCTGTCCTGAAGCCACGGAGGGTCTGCGCTGCCGGAGGAAAGCGCCGGAAGGATGACATCAGTGTAGACAGCCTGGACTTCACCAAGAAAATCCTCCATACGGCCTGGCACCCGACTGAGAACATCATCGCCATCGCTGCCACCAACAACTTGTACATCTTCCAGGACAAACTCAACTCTGAGATGCATTAGTGAACAGATGTCAGTGGCATATACGAATGAGTTTACACCTGAACACACAACTATGCCAGAATGTACACATTAACAAACATACACACACGGGAATATGCCTAATCCACTTACACATAAGTAGAAAACATACACATGTATGTCTTCTTGGACACACTCCTTCACCTCCTCCCCAGCCACTGAAAGGACCTAGAAAGGGCTAGAAAGGGAACAGGCTGGATTACGCAATGGATTATGGATTGCAGAATTGTCCGAATTGTGAATTTCTTGATTGTTAACCTCTGGATTGTGCTTGATGGTGTGTTGATTGCTCCAGCTCAGCTTCTAAGGGGGATAACTCCCGCACCCCCAGACAGGAGAGATGTTTACATGTTTGTCTTTTTTTTTTTCCTCAGGCTCTTTTGCTTTCTCCACCTCCTCCTCCTCCTCTCCTCTCTGTATTTGTGTGCTCAAGCAAAGCCTATTCTTATCCCATGCCCACTGTTTCGTGTAACAAAAACCCTTTGTGGTTGTCTACCAGCGCCACTGATGAAAAATGGGGCATTTATGTAACTGGCTGTTTGTTTGAGTTCAGATCAGCCACCCCACCTCTGTTTTTGTAACTTGTTAAATGATGTTAATGATGGTAATTATGATGATAATGACGATTTGAAATGATATGTGTGATGTGCAAGGATGAACTCGGGACCCTCCCCTTAACCCAAGTGCACCCAGACGCCTCTGAGCTCAACTGGACTGTGTTCAGTGAGGTACAACATTTACAGTCCTGAAGATGGAAGCAGAAGTTATAGATTATTACACCATGGTCTAATATGAGGACACACACTCATGTCTGCTCCACAGTGTGTTTCAGTCATCCAACTTCTCTGTTTGTGGATTCTGCTTCTGGTCTGGGGCTGCGTCATGTGCTACTTTGCCATTAAATACAGTTCAAATCAAGCAGAAAAAAAATTCAAAATAAACAAAATAATTTCAACAATCAAGCAAAAATTATGCTGCATGTCAAACTGATTTAGCCTAGGTGTTTATAAATTGACTGACTTACTGACTTGGCTGCCTTCTTAACCATTTAGACCCAGCTGTACAAAGGCTTCAGGGGCCCCATGCAGCACGAGTAACCATAGATGACCGAGCTCTCCTACCTTTGTTTGTGTCTTTGGACACTGAAGCATGTTTACCAGTGTTCGGTTCATACACTTACATGTACATTTTGAATGAAGCCGTCCAAGAATCAGTTTCAAGTTGACTGAAACTGAGAACCAAGAAGAATGGGGAATGTTTGATTAATGTTGTACTCTTAAAGAAAAAAAAAAAAATCAAAGGGCCTAAATGGTGTCTGTATATATCAGCTCTGTTTTTGACAAGTATGAGGTTTTGTTTTTGTAACATCCATAAACGAACTGTGGACCCTATCATCTATATTGATGATTGCCTCCACAGCTACAGCAGAGAGATGGTACTTTAATCTCCTCGGCCTTTCTCACGGATTACTTTAATGATGTGCAGAAGCTTTTATTTTTAGAGAACAGTTTATTCTTTTATTTATCCTTTTTTTTGGAAACATCTGTCCGTTTTACTCCACGTCCTGACCAAACTAATGTCGATTCACATATTTGTATGTTAATGTATGTTGTTGACAAAATTGTCAAATGGACAGTTATAAATAATGTTAATATGTTTTTTTTCGGAATAAAGATTTCAACAAAATTGCATCCAATGAGAGTACTGCTGTGATTTTTATTGCAATTTAATTAGAGAGCTGGTAACATTGCCATGATGTTAATGTGCAGGCTTTATAGCTTGACTTTATATGGGCCTTTAAGGGGTCATTATTACAGCCTGTGATATAGAAGTCATGTGAAGTCATGAAGTCATGTGGTCTAAGACACCACCTAGTGTCAAGACAATTATCATGTCTGGAGATAAAATGTCTCCAGGATTCACCCCTCTAAGGTTAAATCAACATTTCCTGCCATGCTCCCCTCTCACAGCTGAAAAAATACACTCCCCGTTTGCAATTTAATTAGCTGATAACATTACTGGAGAATCTAGTAATAAAAGAAGCCATTTTTGACGATAATTATAACTCACATGAACTGCATAGCAGACGTTTCTCTTTATACAGTGTTGAGCTAATTAAAAATGCAGGTTCAACTTTGCTCAAACTTCCTGAGTTTCTACAGAACAACACCATTATGTCCTGTTATATCCTGAGCGAAATTGGATTTTTCTTGGATTTGACTGATGTATCACCAGCTTTTTTCTCCCATTCAAAATGCTGTTTTGATTTTTAAATACATTTCTTTTTCCTTTATATTTCTGAAGTTGAATTAATAAATAAACTTTTTCACAGCCATCATTTAACATAGGAAAACTATAGGTGTTAATAAGAAAATTAATACTGGCTCAGTTGTATTCAAATGTCTCAATAAGACATGATGTACAATAGGTTAAAAGGAATTAATCGATCAATACACCTGTGTTTTTCCTTTTGTGACATTGTTAATGTCCATGATAAAGGCAAAATGCAGTGGAATCTGCTTTAAAAAGAATATAAAATGCTATTAATGTTAAACAAAAAAGCAACAAGCAAATGTTTTCATCATATTTATGGGTCACAATACAAAAAACAGTAGTGACGTCCTATTTTAGAAACACATCATCACTTAGGGGCAACAAATATTAAATCTCTGCACAGCAGAGATAGGGACAAAACAAGGAAGGAGAAAGATGACAACCAGAGGAGAAACATCAAACACATGAGAACAGAGGTACACATGAAGAGCAGCTCTGTAATAAATACACACAGGGGCAGGTTAACTTTTTAAAGGTAAAGGCTTAAAGACATGATTTAGTCTGTTTTCTCCCAAATTATTATTGAACTGACACAATGTCTTAAGGCACTTGAAAATAATTTCCAGTACCAACCACTTCCAAATTACATTCTTGAAATATGCAGTAGTGTATACTACTATAGTGTAACTTTCACTTAATAATCTTTGACAGCAAATGAAAATCTTACTGAATGATCACAAAAATAACCAAAAGATCATTTTTTATCATTTGTAGGCAATAGATACAACAATGAAATGAGAGAACAGTATAACAAGGAAAGAGTAAAATGTCAATACTGAATATTTTGGCAACAAAATATGTCACAATATTGACCAACATACAGGACATTGGATGTTTGTATGGCAAACAAGTTAAATCAATGTGACTTCATTAACAGACTCTTGTGGTGGCCACAGGTGCAACTTAGATGGGAAGAAATGTTTATAGGAAATGTACGACTGACACTCAAGGTGAGGAAGTTTGGGTGATGGTTTTCTTACTTTAAAAGTTAATTAGTTTGTGTTTCTCTCCTTCCACAGTCATATATTATTTATTTTCACATAGTTTGGCTCAAAAGCTATAAGAATAAAAACAGCCTCACTCAGCACAGATACCATGAATATTCATGTCTGTTCACTCCACTACAGTGAGTAACTCTCCAACAATATTGCATTTAGTTTCTGTTAAGAACTGCGGCAAACAATCATTAACGTTCTTCCACTGAAGATAATATTATCACACACATTTTATCACACGTCAGTTCTACATTTTTCCCAGAGGTTTATCTGCCTGATCTCTTTCCTTCTACCCTTCCTCCTGTGTCATAGTCTCTGCTTCAGTCTCTGTGTCTGAGTGTTGCTCTAACTGAGCGGTCAGGAAGGGGTTGAAGAAGAAGTCAAATCCAAATTGCAGGGCATTCTGAGCTGTGCGCCTCCAGTCATGTTCGATCTTGTATTGCCTGCGACTCGGCACGCTGGCACCACCGCATGACAAACAGTGAAAGGCTTTTAGTTCAAACACAGGCCATTTAGAGCCCAAACGCCCCTCTAGTATGGTGCTAAACTCCACCAGGCTTCCTGTGTTTAAGTGTAGAAGCACAGACTTGAACTCATTACTAGCACGTAGAACTATGTCCTTAGTTGCATCTTCATCCTCAATGATTGTCCCGTTCTTGGTCTTCCTCTCCAGTGGCATGCCCATTGTGACTTCAAATTTGTATCGATCAAAGCGTTTCACATGGCATTCGTGCTTGGCCAGTTTTTTAAGTTTACAGAGGGGGTCTTCGGGAGGAGGCGCCGGAGCAGGCAGAGGCTGGGGCTCAGCTGTAGCGTTTTTAACCTCCTCACACAAAGGATACGGTTCACCATACAGGCACCGCATCCAGTTCCCCACAAACACAGGCAGCAGGTTAATAACTGACTGGGGCCCATTCTCAATGTCGGTCACACGGACATATTTGAAGCGTCCAGTCCAGGTAACACGATGTCCTTCCAGATGAGAGCACAGAATCTGAGTTTGGGCCATGTTGGACTCTTTCCAGGCCAGAGGACCACAGAGGTTGCTGTACTCAGGCCACGTCAGGGTGGAGTTATACACCTTCATGCCTTCAGACCTGTAGACGTACATCCAGCAGAAGAGCACCACCGCACTGAGCCATACCAGGATGAGCTTAACAATGCTGCTCCGTGACAAAGACCGAAAAACCACAATGGGGTTGAGGCTGAAGCGAGTCCAAAGCCTCAACACAACTGGTACGAAGCAAACTGTCAGCGTGACCACCATCTTGGTCAGCTCCAGGGCAAGGAACCACTGCAGTAACTGGATGATGAGCATTGCAGCCATGCCCAGTGAGAGTATAGGAAGAGCGAACAGAAAGAGGAAGTAGCCCACGCAAGTGCGGATGAGTCCTATAGCACTGGCGTTGTTGAGGAACACCAAGCAGAGCTCACACCAAGTGAAGCAGACAAGGTAGGGCACCAGGCACAGATAGGTGCCTTTGAAACCTCTCAGCTGGGCCATACGGAAGAGGAGATAGAAAAGGTGTCCATATAGCAGACATGGCATCCCCAGGTTTAACACCACAATGTCCCCTAGAGGCACAGAGATAACTGTCACTCCAAAGACCTTAAGGAACCAGAGGGAATCTGGCAGGAGGTAGGTGAGGGAGCAGGCTCCGGAGAGGACCTCTGTGAGCAGAGCTTTACGAGCAAAGAGCTGAGCAGAGGCATGAAGGCTGAGGAAGGCAGTGATAGTGAAGAAGAGAGCGATGGCAGCAAACTCTGAGCTGGGAATCCAGGATTTATCAGCAACAGGGAAGGAGAAAACCACAAAGACCACTGAGAGTAGGAAGTACCTGAAGACAAAAAGACACAGGATGAACTTATTCTGCCGCACATTTTGTATAATGTGTCTCATTGTTTGCTTGAATTTTACATACAACACCTTTTCTACTTCTTTATGTGTCCTTGCAATTTGTTTTATTAATGTTTAGGTTCAAGTAGTTAAACAAAAATGGTTGCATGTCAATGACAAAACCATTAAAACCTGAACAAAACTAAACTTTGCAAACAAAACCAACTAAAAGTTGGTATGAATATGTTTACATATGGATGAAGTTAAACTGAGGTGAACATACAGATAAGGCTCTAAGTGCGTCCATCCAAAGTTGGTCTCAGCTTGATCCATGTCAAGACTGGGTTCAAAGTGAGCTAGCAGGTCTGTCAGAGCTCGAAAGTTTTCCCATGCTTTTGAATTCTGTGGAAAGAGACAAGTATTAATTTCTGTTGTCAAAAAAAAAAAAAAAAAACTTGCAATTGCACAGCTGCAAAATTTAATGCCATTTTTAACTGAGCTTGATCCAAATGGTGCAAGATCAAAAGCTGCTATTTCTAACCTGAAATACCCGCAGTGTGCAGATGACCATGGAGAAGAACGAGAGGTAAAAAACCAGCAGGGGGATGAGGAAGATGAAGAACTCAATTGTGAGGTTGGAGATGATAAAGAAAAAGATGAGCGCGTTGACGTGATGCGTGGGTATCAGGGCGCTGAGCCACTGCATGCCAGCCCGCGACGCCCAGTCGATGAGGTGCTCCTTGATCTCCAGCAGAGCGTACAGAGGGAACTTGAGCAGCTAGAGAAAGTTGATCAGCAGTTAGTCAATAAAGGTGTTTCAAAATGATTCAAAAATCAATTTAGAAATTCCTAAAAATCAATTGTAGTAGTGTTTGTTTACATTTTTTTGACACGAGTTGTGCTTGCCGGGCCTATATTGACACCATGTCGGTTTCCATTCAGACACTCCTCCTTGGCGCGAACAAGAAAAACGTGCATAGTAGGATATGCATATCATTCCACCTTAAAAGTTGCCGCAGGTAGCCTCTGAGCTGAATTTAGTGAACTAAATTATTATTATCTAGTAAAAGATGAAAACATCCTTACATCCATTATTTACTCTTCTAACTGTTTCAGTCAATGTGTTAAACTTGAACAGCCATGCTGCTTCCACAGAACTGCTGGAGATGAAAGTTAGCTTAGCTTTGTTTTCATAACCTGTCAGAGTCCCCTGAACTCTGCCTGCACTGCAACTTCTCCACTGAAAGGATGTTTCCAAAGTGGCTTCATTTCCTCCACAAGTAAGTAAATGAAATCATTCAAGACGCACTACTTGTGTTCATTCACCTTCTGTTTAATGTCACGTTGATCCCTCATATTCTCAACATGATAAAACTGTTCATAAAGTCAGTTTAACATATGTTCACGTGATCATTGTTGACTTGTGACAGTGGTTACATAACCTTTGAAACTTTAGGAAGCACGTGGCTTCACACACACGTCCTAGATGTGTTTCGGTACTTAAAACACCTCTGACCATCATATACATAGACTGTTATTAAACCTAGAATTGGGAATCGATTTTGAGTCAAATCCATAAATTGAATAATTTTAAACTGATTTTTAACTGATAAACATGAAGAGAGAACATGAAGATGTTTTTCTTTGTCATTTCCTTTTCATTTATAATTGAAAGCAAAATCTCAGGTTCTGCTGAACATATTTTTGGTTTCTGTGTAAATAATCACACTTTCAAATAATCACAAGTTGCCTGGGGTTCAGTAAACACAATAAAGGGAAATGAGCAGAAACTCCTTACAGGGACAACATGCATCCTTATACAGTCTGAGAGCTTCGTACCTTTTGGTGTAGGGGCAACTCATCTGGATTTTTCACTACTACACCATCATCGTCATCTTCATCATCACCCCCTGCAGCAGCCATTACTGGTGATGGTGCAATACCCTGGGCATACTTCTTAGTCATCTCAACAAAATCGTCAAGACCGACATGAGAACTGGCTACACAGAGGAGACATGTTGTATGTTAACTCGTCGCTACTTTTTTTCCCTTATTGTAACTATGATTTCATCTGGTTGAATAAATAAAAATAATAATTTTTTTCTCTTTGGGACATCTTATACATTAATTACAAAATGCAGATAAACAATCACAACGGTAATGACTTGTGTATGTTAAAGCAGGAAATCACACCTACCTTCACAGGTGACCATCGTCTCCAGGACTCTCCTCTGTTTCTTAGCAGAGTTGTTGAGTGGACCAGGGGAAACTGGTTTCCCTGTAGATGAAGAAATAATGTTTTAACATGGTAAAAAATTCCTCTTTAATGTGGAACTTGTGTATGTCTTTGTCTGTTTAACATTATTTGTAGCCTATGGGTATGATGCAGTTGGATTTTACCTCCTTACTTGCTGTAAAATAAAAATAATAAACCTCATCATATCAGTGTTTTGAGATGAGGAATATTTCCTCTGATACCTGGCTCTGTGTGGACGTGTTCAACATTCTCTAGCATCTCAGAAATGGCCACCGACTTCTTCCTCTCTGGATTCAATTTCCAGTACATAAGCAGTGCCGCTTTCCTAACTCCTCTCTCAAAACGAGTCTCTGTACACAACTTCTTCACCTCCTCAAAATTCTCCAAAGTGATACCTGAAAACCCAGAGAAAGCAAATGGGCAGAATGTTGAAAGGGAATCTTCTGCTAACAGCTATAGATTGAGGGTGTCATCAGTGGGACATTTTGGTACCTTTCCTGGAGGCCAAGCACTGCTGCAGCAGTTTGACGCCGTCCTTGCGGCCTTGTTTAGCAGCCTGGACCAGCCAAGTGACAGCTGTGCAGTTGTTCAGCTCCTCATCCCTTTCTTCTGCAAGTGCCAGGAAGTAACGCCCCATCTGGACACACAGACACACTTTTAGACTTGCTAGGCAAGCATCACTGTGACTCAGTGACCTGTCCTTCCCATCAATGTCACTCAAAAAGAACATTTATCTTTATTTGCCCGACCTCTTCTGTGCCCACCATATGGCCATTAAAGTCAACAGCTTTTACAGTGAGTTCATTGACACTGACCTTGGTCTGTGCTTTAGCATCTCCTGACTTTGCTTTCACCTCCAGATCTTCAAAACTGACCTCTTCCTCTGGCTCCTCTGAAGAAAAGAAAACAGAAAACCATTGACTTGACACTGTACAGTAGATTTCATGGGTCTTCAGAACATTGTATTAATGTCACTAAAACAATGTGACACAAAATCACTGGCGTGACAAATTTGTGGCCATTAAATACAACTGTAAATAACTATATATATTGTTGTATGTAAATTTTTCTATTGCAAAGATGATGTTTATGCAAAACTAATGCTAGAAGATTTATAGAAATTAGTCTGAACATTAGCTGTTAAAATCTTTCTTCTCCCTCCTCACACGCACGCACACACACACACACACGCGCATACTTCATCTTTGTCCAAACTGTCATCAGCGAACTAACTCTACAGTCAAAACAAAGAATTTAAATGAACCTGTTGTCATTTATAGTTAAAGTCAAACAACCAACAAGACTAAAAATATTATTATCTACTATGAAATAATTTATTTTTCTTATTAACAGCTTAAAAATTGAACAAATAAAGAAATATTCCTTTTACTCGTTACAAGCTTTAAAGTGCTCTGCACACATGGCCCACATTAAACACTAACAGGCATATGGAAACAGGTCAGTGACATGAATAATCCCAGAGTGTGAGCATGACTCAGATCCTTCCAGAAACAACTTCTGTCCTGATAAGACTGTCCCACTGAACCCTGCTGCTTTAATTATCATCTTTTTTCAGCTCATGGCTTCTGTTACTCGCAAATCCCATTGCCTTAGCAGAGCTACAGCGGTCAAATGGAAAAGTTGTTGTCTTTAAAAAAAGATGGTGGGTGGCAACATATGTTCACTTATAAACAACTAGACACACGGTAAAGTGCATGTATTTTTCAGGATGAAATGACTGCGGTGTTAGATAATAATAGTAATAACGTATCTAAGTGTCAGTGTAAAGTGACACTACAACTTGATATCGTTAGCAGAACTAGAAGATTGCCCAGTATGTGAACTTCAAATACTGGATTTGGTTCATGGAAACTAAACAGAGCTGATCTCAGCTCAGCAAAATGGGAGAGGCTAGTTTACATGTGGTGGTGAATGTCTACAGTTGTCATAGACACATGAGACACTATAGTACACAGAGTAAACTGAATGTTGGCTACACTGATTGTTAAAGAAGAGGGAAGTGAAACTGATTTGTTTTAGGCCTTAAAGTGTAAAGACCAAAGGTCAGTAGCAGTCAGGAGTTTGACTCTCACCTGGTTCAGGTGCGGGAGGAGACTGAGGAGCTGTGACAGCAGCTGAGGATCCAGTTAGGGGATTTCCAGTAGCGGCTGCATTAAGCTGAGATCTGCCCACATGAGATATGCTCCTCATGGGCTGGCGGAGAGGTGAAGTAGGCATTGCGGGCAGGGAGGAAGAGCGCAAAGAGGGGCCTAAAGAAGTCTGAGGGGGGGCAGTGGAGGGAGAGGATGCAGGTGTGGCTGGAGGTGTTGGCATGGCGAGTTTAGGCTTAGGTCGCCCTGAGGTTGGTGTGGTTGTGGTCACAGATGAGCTGGATGAGGAGGGGCCTGCCCTCAGGGTGGTAGGGGACAATGGGCTCGGGTTTGGGGTGGATGAGTTGCCAGTCAGTGATGGTTCCATGGCTGAAAAACATATCAGAGAATAAATCAGCCAAAAAGAAAACTCAAGGGTTTAATCACAATCAGAGAAATGAGATCTGAAAACAGTAAGGGTAAATTTTGAGTGGTATGATGGTGTGTGCATAACTGCAGAGTGGAAAGAGGCTTGTCTTCAAGGCAAAACAGCTGGCGTGGGGAGGGATCGAAGGAGAAATGTTTGTGCTGACATCTGAGGTGGAGTAACACCTGTTGTGAATAGATCCCTTTCTCTTTTCATTTGATTTACCCCCACTCATTCATCCAACTAATAATGCAGTACAGACACAAATCAATGAATCTCCTCTTGAATTCTCACTGTAAACTATTAACATCAAAGTGTTATTACATTTAGTTCAGCTTATTGTATTTTTTACATCAGTGTAAATTAATTATATAACAAAACTGCATAATAAGAAATATGATCGATTAACTGCAAATGTTATTGGTAGCAGATGACAGTCCAATTTGCTTCCAAACAGTAATAAACTGCAACAAATATACAATGCTGTGTAAAGGTTTTGGACACTTTCATGAAATTCTGGACTCCTGGACTAAGGTCAGAGCAGGATGTATCTGCTGCGGAGACTCAGGTCTCTTGGAGTACAGGGGGCCCTGATCAAGAAAGTCAGCCAGTCAGGAGCCAGTGGAGGTGGTGGGTGGGAGGAGGATGATGGCTGTCATCCATAATGAGGAACGACTCCCACCCCCTGAAGGACTCACTCACTGGTCTACAGAGCTCTTTCTGCACTAGGCTGCTCCACCCCAAGTGTGTGAAGGAGCAGGGAAGAAGACTGAACAACCAGCACTAAACCCTATAATATAATAAACCCTATTCCCCTTAATTCATTGCTAACTTTTCATTTATTTTTTTCCTTTTTTATTCCCATCCTTTTTTACCTGCTATTTTTTAAATCCCGTTGTACCCTACCTAATATTTTGCAATGTTTTTGGACTCTTTGCTGCTGCAACCCTGCAATTTCCCCACTGTGGGACAAATGAAGGCCCAAGACCAGAAATGGCAGCAGATTTTTATTCTAACAACCCAATAACAACTGTAGCTATCAGTTGTTGTTGGGTGAAAGAAATGAGTGAAAGAAACAGGCTGTAGCTGCATATGAGCCTGGTCACTTTTTTTTAGCCTCATGACACATAGCCGAGTACAAACATGCTGACTATACAGTCCAGTTGTTTTTTTGTTTTTTGTTTTTACTTAGAGCCTTAACATCCCCGTAGAAGATCTATGCTGTGCTAAAGTTTAGTTTGTTTCAGTTGTGAAAAAACTCTTCTTTTCTCTGATAGCAGACCTGTCCTGTGGTCTATTTTAGACATTATTTTTAGGTTATCCCCGGGCAGCTATATTGAGAAGGTGACATCCTATAAGTGTCCTGACTGTTGCAGTTTAGAAACCCCCCTTTGACCCGCACCAAGAGGCTTTAAAGACACATTTGACTGCTGGACAGGACACGCACATAATCCAAGTAGTGATCAAAATTTAGCCACAGATCATAGACCACAGCTACACTACTCGTGAAGTAACAAAATGAACCAGATGGCTGAAATAACCTGTGGTTTAGTTGCTAACGCTAAAGTTGTCCGCTCACCTTTACGACGAACGTAACACTTTATTTCTAAATCCTCCAAGTAAGAAGAACTTCGAGAAATATGTCAGCTTCTTTGCTAATTGGTGTCCGACGTCATTCTTCCCTTTCCCTTTGGTAATTTCTGCCTCCTGTCCGTTGTTTTGCTGTCGGTCAAACTCAAAAACAAACACAATGAACAGAAAAGTCTGTCAGCTGCTCCGCTACGCGTTCACGCCCACTTCGTATTATACCTGTTGTGATTGGACAAAACAGCGACGTCACTTCACTGAACGTGATTTGATTGGCTGCAGCGGCCGAAAGCGCATACGACTCCTCTCAGTCCTGAGCAATCAACCGTCGAGATTTTCATGTTAAAGCTGAGCGGTTCAATCCTTCATATCGGAGACACTCATCACTCTTTTTACACCAATTTAATGGGTCGATTGAAGATAATAAATAGAATAAATGCAGCTTCAGTTGTCTTTAAATGCATTCTCAGTTTTTATGAATGATTATCCAATTCCTTTTTTTCTCTTTGCAACA
Organism: Rachycentron canadum; assembly: GCA_038496675.1. Classification (NCBI taxonomy): domain Eukaryota; kingdom Metazoa; phylum Chordata; class Actinopteri; order Carangiformes; family Rachycentridae; genus Rachycentron; species Rachycentron canadum. The sequence continues at coordinate 5,530,377 of CM076655.1, forward strand.
ACAGAATATTTCTACCAGGAGATGGCACTATCCTACATGACATGTTTTCAAATGTGGATTTACTTTCCAAAATACCCACGATTATATTCATCCATAATACACATGATTCCGTTTTTTACAGTCAAAAAACGAATGTAAATAATTCTTTGCTATTGCTATTATTTCCTTAGAGTATTGCTTATCGCTATTGTTATGATAAATGTTATAAAGAACTAAATAACAAAATATTCAGTTTACTATCACGTACAAATGTTTGCAATTCTGTCTTAAATCTGACTAAAACATTATCTAAAACATTCATTAGATTTTTGAGACATTGTCACAAAACAATATATCTATGAAAAAAGTGTGCAACTAAAAAAAACAAAACAAAACAAAAACGTAATATTGTACTCTTTCAATATTTGTAGCAGTCCTAGTATGGATGATGTTAACCAAACCAATATTTTGGTTCTTTTGTGAAAAGAATGAATTTAGTTAAATCTGCATTAAGAACTAATGTATACTTATTGAATGCAACTTGTAAATCAGCAACCAAATCAACAGTAGAATCAATGCATCTGAAATGCAATACAGAATAGTAATAGTTTTGCAACAGATTCAGATTTAACATTTCCAATTAATCTAAGTTTAACCATTTCCTATGGTTACTATGAAACCATGTATAAGTAATGTCATCAAAGTCTTTTTATTACATACAAACAATGGATTATCAACTATATCTAATGCTTCTGAAATATCTATGAAAAGAGCTGCACAGTTTATTTTTTTAATATCTGAAGCCAAAATAATATAATTTAAGACAAGATTGGTAGCGTCGACTGTGTTTTTGGTTTTTGCTAAAAACCTGATTATTGTATGCTTAGAATACAATTTCCGATGAGGAATGGTTTCAGTTGATTATTTATTAGTGATTCTGACATTTTTGCTAGGCATGATAATTTAGAGATTAATACCTTCACAAGGTAGGTGTCAAATTCACCCTCACCAATTAAATTCTTGAGATCTGTAGCTTCATTGGTCATGTGAGGTTATCAACAGATGCAAAATGTTTATTGAAAGCTATAAACAGATCTGTTTATAGCCTGATATTGAACACCCATCAGCAGTGGTGACAGGAGGAAATGAAACAGAAGATTTGTACTTGACAAATATCTCTACCTTCCAGAATTTTGATGGATCTGAATATGATTTTGGGCTTAAAACAAATAATAGTCAGATTTAGCTTTTCTTATTGCAGATGTCGATTTGTTCTAAAGCTGCCTAAAAGCAAATTGATGTCTGTTGTCAGACACCAGTATGTCTGGTATGTTTTATTATTGTCTGAAATTTCTGCTGAGAACAAAGGATTTGACCTATTTTGAACCTTGTGCATGCTTATTGTGAGTTAAAAGACTTACAAAAAAGACCTGCTAATCAAAACAACTGAAATTCTAATTGCCATATGTGGACACAATATTTTTTATTCTGGTTCATCTAATGGAAGCAGTTTCAAAAAATCATCATTAACAGGCTCAAATATACCAAATATACCTGATAATTTTTTTCCTGTTAAGATTCAATCTATCAGAGATGGTTTAGAAAGGTCTTTTAAGTTTGGCCTGTATGATCATCATTTTGTGCAGCACATTCATGGCCATAAATATTTTTTCTACGGTCACTGGATTAAAAACAATATAAATTAGACAATCCCTTCTGGTGACACCTTCTCTTCTTGAACTGTCCAATCCTTCAACTATTCAAATTAATGAAACCCAGTCCTGCTATTAAAATCCAAAGGACACTGGAAGGAGTGGGGTCAAACTTTGTGGTGAATTTAGACAACACAATGTAGTGTAGCACAAGGAGACTCAAGGGCAATATAGATGAGATTATTAAGATAATTCTTTTTGACCCCCAAATTGACAGGTCTGTGCTCCAAATACCAGGAATAGCAGATGGTGTTTGCAGGGGGGGGGGGTAAGAAGTGTGAGCCTTCACTACTTTGATGCAAACTGTATAGAGGAAAACTTCGGCTTTTGTTGGGTGGATCAAAAACCTTGGTTTGATGGCCACAGACCACTATTTGATCACCACTGAGGTACACAATACTTTAAAGTCACATTGGCTACTAGAATATAAAGGAATTAGCACAAAAGAGACAAAAGTCATCTTAGAATTTAAGAAAAGCATAAGGTGCTTATAACTAACAATCAGATTTACTTTTGGATTCACTGTTTGTCCAACAATTAAGTTTTATCCCATGACCCAAACCATACATTATGATCAGAGAGTCCAGGGACTGGCAGTTGGAGTTATTTATTCTGAATAACAAACAAGTAAAAATGTAATTGTCTGCCTCAAATTTATTATTTGAGTGTGGTATTTTCTCAAGGTTTCATTGAAGCCCAACATAAGTTCCCATCAGGGGCACGAAGTAGACAAGGAAATGAAAACCTTAGGTTCAAAGAGCAGAACCAAGGCAATAAAGGAAACAGAGCAGACAACACAAGGCCTTGAAAAGAGATGGACTCAAGAGAAAGAGGGAGATTAAAGTCCAATTCTGGGAATGAGTGCAGATACCATATTGTGGGAAAAGAAGGAAATGGGGGCAGTAATTGCTTAACTGCTGCTGCATTAAAGCAGTTATGTAAATGCCTGCCGATTAGTAGATTAATGCAATCCAGTTGAGAGGATAAGCAGGACCCTTGTACTGGTTTTGGTATTTCACATGCACACCTTCAATCTATATTAGGCAATCTGTCTTTTAAGTGGATTTATACACACATGCACTCACTGATGTGATTCTCATCTAACTTGACCAACACAGCTCAAGACAGATATTTGTAATAATGAGCTTGTTATGAGTCCAAATCCTTTGATTATGCAATCTCCTTCGGATTTGTTTGGTCTGCAGTGCCCCTGTCTGAGACACTCGCAGTCTTTTTAACATGTGCTCATTACTTAGCTGATTGAAAATTGAAACAGCTGGTCTTTTTTACATTAGTCTGTTTGCTGTCTCAGTCAGTATCCCCTCACCTGGAAGAACTGATTCAAGACTCGTGATGGCGACTCCCCTTCTTTTTTTCTAATTTCATATGTGACAATCTGCCTCCCTCAATTGCAGAGATTAAAAGCTACCCTATAACACAAAATAATAGAGGCCATTAGTGCAACATTCATTTAGACCCCCCTCTTCATCTCCTGTCTGTGTCTATGGTAACAGGTCCTCGTATATACAGTGCATGCCCGACCCATGGTCTCCCCCGGCTTTGCCAGTGACTCTCACAGGAAGAGACATTTGAAGAGGGAGAGAGGAGATATGGTCAGCAACCATAGCAACCAGAAGGGTTATGTGAGAGCGGACATTGACTGCAATGGAGATGAGTATTTCAATCACAAATGCAGCCCAGTAGCTCTTCTGACCTTTGAAGTTTCTCTCTGTATGTAATTCTGGATAGACTGTGGCCAGCTGACATTTTGCTCAATTTTTAAGACTTATGATAGTTTTTAATTACATGCACTGTTTATGTGATGATACTAATATAAGAACTAAGGTCATACAATCAGCTAGGTTACAGCAAATTTAATAATTTCTCTAAATCTGGTGCCACTGACTGATCATCTTAAAACATGAACAATTTTTAATATAAATCTGTTATTAGGAACTTAAGATGTTCTGAAATCATTGGCTCTTCCTACACATTTTCCAAATAGAAAAAAAAACTCAGCTCCTTCCTGTGGTTTATGTCCCTTCTTCAGCTGCAAGACCTCTTTGTATTGATCTGATACTATTTTGAGGCCTGGGTGGAAAAACAGGCAGAGAAAAAGAAAAATTAGGTGATACAGCAAAGTGCTGTGAGCAGTAACTGTTAACAGACAAGCATTTAGTCACAATGGACAACAGTTCATTCATCTTTGTATTATGATTCTGGGTGAAGGCAGGGATAGTACCTTTGTAGAGTGAAGAACTGGACTCTGCAATTAAACATTTAACCAGAATTTCCATTAGACACTTAAGAAACAATCAGATTTATGTTACTGTGAACTTTGAAAACCTTTTACACATCCAAAGCTTCAAAGACCATTTCTACCGTTACACACGAGAGATTGTCTTACGTTCATGAATGGAATGAATGAATGGTTTTGGGGATGGACATGGAACAACAGGCTCAGATTTTTTAGTGACTAACATTGGTGAGTCATGCCCGGGAAGCCTAATTACCTTCATATGAAAATGTTACATCACCACAAGCACTCCAGACTGGGGATGTGGGTTTACATTGTGGAAAATAGGTCAGTTTGGTGGCTGGCTCCAGAAATTGCCTGAAAGGTGCATAATGTTTGATTCAGTGTCCCTTTGTGTGTGTGTGATTGTGTTTCCACTAAATCTTCTACAAACGGCAGGTTAGCTCCTTATTTGATTCTCTGACCCCTTCTGAAAACCAAAGAGCACCTCTAAAAGCTATAATAAGCTCAATCTGCAAGCAGTCATGAATATGTTAAGCTTATTATGGACAGCTCTCATGGCTATGCTGAAAACCTAAGATGATTATGTTAAGTTAATAAAAACAGTGACTCCTCACATTACCATGTTCCTCTTAACTGGGCAGAAGAAATGGAAAAAAGCTGACTGACTAGATCTACCATTATCACTGCTAATGAATGAGAGAGTTGGATTTTTCCCAGGAAGAGATCTGCAACTAAGATGCTTTTATGATTCAACCCTTCACTATAGTTAGTACAACTGTTTCTTTAACACAACACATGCTGAGGATTGACTATCGCTTTCACTACTGCTATCACTATCACTGAATCAAATAACACATTGGGTTTTTAATCTTTATCTGAGGATGAAATATCACAAGGCCCAACTGTGAGGCTTTTTACAGGTCAAACAGAGGAAGTTTCTTTTATTTTCTGTCTGACTAATCTTAAATTCTCCTGTTTTTCTTTCAGAGGGAACATGGTACAAACACAGACTCACAAAATACCATGCTGCCTAAAACAGTAAAAAATACCTCAGGCATAACAATTAACTGAAACACTCATTACTGTTTGCTGACACACATTTGCTTTCCAAGTCAATTCTTTAGCAAAATAAAACAGGACCGACATCCCGCCCTCTCCTCACTACTCTCTGCCTGCAACCACAATGTTTTTTTCACTTTATCACTCTATCTGGGTTTGCTGGCCTCAGCAAGAGCCTGAATGGAGTGAAGATTAATACTCCAAACTCACCCACTTTGCTTGTCTGCTTTATCTCGCTCAGAAATGTCCCATGCATATAAACAGCACCTCTGGGATTCCAGTTCTGGATGAGTGAGCGAACATTGCAAGACAGAACATGATATAGACCATTGAAGCACATCCCTGATGTACATGAACCTCTTCTCCCTCTGCCTATGGCCTACACAGCCCCGCAGCAATAGGATGCATATGCTGTGATGATGAGTATAGTGCGGCTTGTGAATGGCAGACAGGCAAGCATAGTGTGGAGAGGGTGAGACAGGCAGCTGTGCGTAAGTAATTCATCCTCCAGAATCTGGGTCACACTGGTCTCACACCACTTTCATATTGCCAGATTATTTCACCTACTTTTATGATTTGACGAGTCATTTTTATCCTAGATAAATGTACCTTTAATTGTAAAATTTTACAAAAAAAAAAAGAGATTTTATATCTAAGACTTTATTGTGAATTTTCTTCTTTTTTTTTTTAAAATCATTATTCACAAACATAAATGTTCCAGACTAGTTGAGTGTGTCATTTTAAGTCTCTTTCTCTTTTTCTCTCTCTAGACTATACAAAAACAAAAATCAGACCATTCAGTCATATTTGAATAAACTCCGTGTATTTGTGTTGGTGTGGTGTAGGCTGTGGACTACACCGTCTCTGGGGCAGTTTACGGCTTGACGCCGCACGTTTCTCCCGCAACGGCGGCGTGTCCACGCATTTATCGCGCGCGGTGTCATTCTTGAACACGCAGTCAGGTGTCGCGCTTCTATCACGCTACCGGCGACGCCCGCCTGGCTTTTTTTTTTTTCCCCACGTTCACGTCGACACGAGCAGCGAAACCGTTTTATTTATTTATCTTTTTTTTTTTTTTTTTTACTCGTGTTTGAAATGTATGGGAACAGATGACGTCGCGCGTGCGCTCAAGTGTGTGTGCGCACGAGTGTTTATGTGTATGTGAGTCTGCGTGGGCGTGGATGAAAATGTCAACGTGCGGCGCGAGAGGAGGAGAAGCCTGGAGCTGAGTGCGGTCTGTAGCCAGAGGATAGGAGGCTGCTATCGGTGTGAATACAACTTCAGCTGCTGTGTTAACCGGGGGAAAAAAGTTGTACATGTTGGCCTTTTGCAGTCAGCTGAGCTCTGCATCCTCCGAGCGGTGGAGGTGAGTTATAAACGGCTCTCCACACCGAAGCCCAGCCTCCCTTCCTGGATGTGAAGTGAATTAGGCAGCGACGTTTCAACATCAGGCCACTCGGTGACCACCGGACCTCCATTTCAGGTAAGTTTGTTCAGTCTGTAGCGGCAGACAACTTCTGACGACCGGTTTGAAGACGGGCTGCTTTGCTGCCTCGACACATATCCGACCGACATCCGCGTTTCGTTGGTGCAGGAACGGACACGGAGCCACGGACCCGGCTCCATCATGTCTGGCTTTAGGTTTGTGTGTGTCAGCTCCCTACAGCAGTTGCCAAGCCTCATATCGACCCCGGCGGGGATGTGAATGCCGTGGTTTGGCTGCGTGGTGAATCTGTATGGGATCCCAGGCCAAAGAGGAAGTATGAAGCCTTGCGATAATGTTTTTACAGCCCCCTCCTCCTTAAATGAACCGTCACCAACGCTTCTTCCTTTACCCGGTATTAGGGTAGAATATGGACCATTGCATTAGTCTGTGGGCTCTCAGACCAACAATGCTACACAGAAACACCCAACACATTAGACTGTGCAGCCTGGGTGCAAGGACATCCGACCTCTGTGGCTGGAGGAGGATGCTGCAACAGCCCCACGCATGTCGCCGTGGGGTGTGGTTGGCAAGCCGGACAGACAGGCTGTTCGCGGCGCTCACTCCGGCTGCACTCCACCGATTAATATCCCATTTGACAGCTCATTACAGAGCTGGACACGTTGCATTAAGCCACAGCAACAACTCCAGCTTATCGCTTTACCAAAGGCAGCCCTCTGCCGTGCAGCCACCCTGCCCAACCGCTGTGTTTTTGCCGGCAGGGATGCTTGTCTGTCATAACATTTGTGCTGCTGTAGCAGGCGGCGCTGGAGGCGCGTAAATGTGCCCCAGTGGACAGCCAACATGTGTTGCACACTCACTTCCGTTTGATCAGCCTACTCAGGCTATGCTGCAAAACCTACAATGCATCCTGTGCTCATTGTATGTGTTTGATAGCTCAAATGCAGCTACTGGAGCAAAACTCCCCCCTCTTTTCTCCTTAACCTTGCCTTTCCTCACTCTCCTCTTCCTAATTTAATTTATCCAATTTATTCCTAATTCAATATCCCATCCCCATGTCCATAGCCCTGCCTTCCTCAATGTAACACTTTGAGTGACAGGCTGCTATCAGGATGATCCCTGTGGACTATAACCACAAGTGTATTCCTCTGTCTCTGTGCCACCTTCCTTATTAACCCTTTCATGAAGACAAGTGAGGGTAATTCATCCTGCATTATTAATACAGGGGTTGATAAAATGAGGAAATGTCTGTACTGTGTATTTATGGTTATGTGTTAGCCAGAGGGTAAATAGCAACTAGCCAGCACTGACCGATGTGCTGTGTACTAGTCAGAGAGAGAGGCGAGGTTAATCACATTACTGGCTGCACTATCATGTCTTCCTGAGGGGGAAGAGGCAGCCATCACTGAAAACACACAGACACACACAGATGCACCCATGCATGCAAAAGCATAGATATGCACACAGGCCAAAAACACACTGCTTCCACAAGAATGGTCAAACAGACCCATTACTAGGTATATATGTAAACCCTGAGTGATAGATGTAGTAATAGCTTAACTGAGTAGTGGTGTGTGTAACAGAGAGACTTATTGTTTATCTGTTTGGGTTGACTAGTCATTGGGGTCAGTAACTTGTAGTCATCCTGCTGGCATAGTACTTTTTTTAGGTCATATGCTCCACTAGTTTTCACTTAGTTGGGTTACTCAGCCACTCAGTGGGATCTTTAGAGTGTCTGAAGTGTATCTCCAGACTGCTGCTTTTGTGTGTGTCTGTGTGTGTTGACTGTGGAGGGATATCTGCAGTGTTGTTGGACCTGCTCTGACATTTTCCCACTCTGCTGGTGCTGATTTGCTACAATGAGAAGGTGTGTCTCATGTGTGTCCGTATGTAGTATTATGAAGCATCAGAATAAATGTGCAGTATAAACAGAGGTATATCTCTGTGTCCACACCCTCAACCTAGACAGAGTAATGAGGCGTCTTTGTTTGAGCTCCACTTTGCAGCTCTTTTATATATTTAATGGGCCTCTATATCTCACTGAAGTCGAGTTAATGTTTGACACTCTGTGAGTATGTGTGTGTGGTCTGTCTAGCCTTGAGGAGGTCCATCTGTAGTTGTGTAAAAAGTATGGCTACCCAACATTTTGTTCTTCATTTGTAGCCTATAATTGTCACCAGTTTGTTTTGTAGTCAGTTACTAACATTTGTAGTCCATTAATGTTATTGTGTCGTTATGTGTACCACCCCTCAGCAACAGTGTTATTTAAAACTGCACATCTCTTTGTGTTATAGATGCCCAGATTCATTGCACTGAAGCTAATACCACCCCACTTAAATCGATGATTTAATTAACATTCAAAGATAACAAATATGAAGGACTAGAACTGAAATGATTAGTCAATTAATCAATTAGGTGAAAAAAAAATCAATGACAAAGCATGATGGGCATTTTTTTGTACTTTTTTTTGTACTGATATCTTAGAAACAGCCTTACACAAAATAGAATCATATAATATGATATGATTAAGTGGAAAAAGGTGCCGTTTGATTTAGTTATTTATATTTGATTGTATGGCTGTGTTGCTAAGGCATGCTGCAAACTCACGGCAAAACAGATGACTGCCACCATATGTCCCAGAGACGGCAATAGGTAATGGGTAAAAGGTTTTACTGCAGACTGGCAGACAGACATGTTTTTTTTTTTGGAAGGGCTTCAAACAATCTCCAGCTGTTGAAGTAGGTTACTTCAGGAAGTCATGTACGACTACTACTAAACATCTTCATATCCTGCATTGCAATTCCTCAACTAAAAGGCAATACCCAGAAATACCCACCAACCAGTGTGCTGTTATACATGCTATACAGACCCATCATTTCACACGGGGAAGTTTCATTGAATATTCTGATGCTGTATTGGTGCTCAACATTACTCAAACACAGCAGCCCTTTGCTTGAGTATTTCTCAAGCAACAATCACTTTAATTGTGAAACTCCTCAGCTGCTGCAGAATTTCTTTCTTGCAGTCACCATCAGGTGATTTAGCTCCATTGTTGGTTTAAGATGATTCTTTTAGTGCTACATTAACTGCCTTTAAATGGACCTTGATGGTGCATGTTTTTTGTTCCTGTATTTTTCCACTTATATAACTCTTTGAGAAATATGAGTAATGATTGATTTGATGAGTCATACTGATTTTTATGAACGTGGGATTAGGCTGTCAGTTTTGTCTGTGGAAATTTTTTACTTGCACTTAGAGGCTTTCCAGCAGAATAAGGGATAGACTAGCTGCATATACTTTTGGTGCATGGGGTAATTTAAGGTTTATAACCTCTGCTGGCTATTGTTTGCTTCTGAACATTAAAAGAGCTTGTTAGTTTCTTGCTGCCCCTATAAAATGTTCCAGTTTCCTATATAACATTCCTGGTTTTCCATGAACTATAAACTTTCAGAGTTCAGAGCTCCTGGCTTCCATCTTAGAAACATGTGGCTCCAGGAGGTTTTGTGGGAACTGTGCAAAGTTCATGGCATATATCTTTTTGTGCTTGTACACTGTATTAAAATGTGTGTGACTTATTTCATATGAAACATAAACTTTAGCTATAGCTATATATTTTCAGCCAAGAGGTCTGTAGTGATGCAAGCAAACTTTATAAATAAACCAACCCTGATCTGAAATGTGAGGGTAAATATGTAAACAAAAAAACATTGATATGCAACAGACCATTTAAGAGGTCACTATGTTGTTTCCAGATGTTGGTAAAATAGCATACACCTCTTCCCCTATCAGGAAAGCCAGGGAAACTGACCATCATGCCTCTCAGCCATTTCGTCTTGGTACACATGGTCTCATACTGGCACAAACATGCATAATATGGTGCAAACAGTGACAGGGTCTTGTTGTAAACTGCATATGCAAATTCCAGAAGACAACATTGCATCAAGTTTTTTAAGGATTGTAGATGAATACATGCCTGTTACTAATGTGAATAAGTATAGAGATCTTCAGTGCCTGTGTGAATAGGTGTCGGCTGTATCTGTCCCTAGTTTAACAACCGGCTTGTTGATGTGTCAGAGCCCTCTGTGTGAGAATGATCCCCCCCCCCCCCTTCTTTCTCTATGAATGAGAGTGAGATCACGGATTGCCTCTGCTCAGTAACATTACCATGCCATTCGGTGGGGGTAGAGGGATGTAGAGAGGTTAAGGAATGCAAGAGTAGATGGTTGGTCTGCATGTTTTTTACTATGCTCCTGCTCTTTCTGACTCTTTCTCTTTCTGCCTGACTCTTATGAGCTTATTCCCTTCTCTTTCATTTGTTTCCTCTTCCATTGGCTCCCAACTGTGTGTGCTGTGTAAAAATCCATGTGGAAGAAAGCTTACTTGCCCCCAAGCATCAGTGCAATTCTGTCTCTCAGTCAACCTTTCCTCAGAGATTGGACCAGATAACAATGTTGTGTGCATGTGTGTGTGTTTTTCAAATGTGCAACCTCTATACTATGCAATTACATGTGTGTGTGTGTGTGTGTGTGTGTGTGTGTGTGTGTGCACCATGTTTATATATGTGTGTTTCAAATCCACCGTAAGAGTTTTGAGAGCAAAGGGTTGCCTTGGTAACTATTACGGCCATCTGTGTATGTTGTATGAATGGTTGGTTGTGTGTGTGTGTGTGTGTGTGTGTGCGCGCGCATGTGTGAGTGTGTAGAAAAAGATGGTGGCACCCACAGTCTTCATGCCTCGGTTCCCTCATTGTTGCATTATTTATTTAATAGTCAGCAGAAAGACTGGAAGGTTACTGGGTTACAATTCATTCCAGGAAGAGATTAGAGTCCACTTTCAGCTGAGTGAATGTGTGTCATCAGAGCAACGCAACTTCAATAAAATAATAAATAAAAAAATACACAACTGCAGCCTGCTTTCCACTAATCATTAAATCAAATTCTTTTATACTTGTTTTGATATGTGTGGTTCTATTGTGCTGTAATGCTAGGTCTGCCCTTTTCTTTAGTTTGCAGGCCAAAAAAACACATTATCGAATGTCTGGGCTGAGGAAAGTCAAATCTCACCACAGTAAAGGATTCATTTATTCATCTACAGAAGGAGAGAAGGGTCCAGTGAGACGTTAGAGGCTAGGGACCATAACTATGGTGGCCAGACTGGCCAAACACATTTTCATGCACTGTAGAGCTTCTAAGTACAGCCCAGGGACTGGAATAGGATGATGATAAATGACCCACATGTATATGTTAGAGAGAAGAGGGTGACAGAGGAGAGTGTAAGTGTTAGTCCCAAAAATAGTCTGTTTTCCCAAGGCTGGAGTGTGTCATGCGGCTTGGGTCCAGTGTATTGTGCAGAATAGTTTTGTTAACCCAGTTCTATTAACACTGACTCACCCTTTTTCCATCTTTTATTTTTCTCTCTTTGTCTGTCTGTCTCGGTCAATAGAAACTCTCAGCATCCTCCAGCAATGATGTAGACTTGACAACCACATGAAGATGATGCAGGGTCTTGCAGGGAGGAGGAGCAGCAGCAACTGACTCTCTCCTCTATTTTGCCACACCTGGCACTCTTATGTCCGTCCTGACGGGGCGGCTAGAGTGCTATGTCCTCATCCACGCCCCCTGCAGCCCCACCCCTGAAGAAGGGAAGGAAGCCGGAGAAATCAGAGGTGATGACTGATTCGGTACAGGCCACCAACGAGGAGCTGCGGAGCAAACTTATGGACACTCAAATCGAACTTCAGCAGGAGCGGGGCAAGGTGAGGAGGAGGGAGAAGAAGTGAAGGCCTTGTGTAGGAAAATGATGGCAGCGACAGTGACAAGTTCCCATTGATTCATCACTGTAGAAGTAGAGCCATTTTTGAAGAATAATTTTGGAATTATTTCAATTAATAACGCAGGCTTACAGTCACAAAGTAGAAATTTTCTGCACCTAATATTCAATGCAAGTACACATGCAAGGATATAATACTTACAGCCATATTAATGGTGATTTTAAGAGTTTAAACCTCTGCAAATGCTCTGATGAATCATTTTTCTATTATCTACACTGCTTACGTCAGTGTTGCAGGGGCCAATCCCAGCTGACATTTGGTGATGGACTGGCGAACCTGTTACACCCTGGACAGGTTGCCAGTCCATATGGAGACATACAGGGAGTCACCAATTAACCTTTGTAAGTCTTTGGGCTGTGGGAGGAAGCTGAAGTACCGGGTGGGAACCCACACAGGCACAGGGAGAACATGCAAACTCCACACAAAAAGGCCCCAGGCCTGGGAATCGTACCCAGAACATTCTTGCTGTGAGGTGACAGTGCTAACCTCTGCACCTTTGATGAATCAGTTTCACAATTTTCACAAAATGTGATTAGTTTTTTCTACTGTCTCATTTACAAGGCATTTTATATTTTATTTTAGCACATATTATCCTGATAGTCGGCAGTTAGTCAGTCTGGCCAGTCAGCATTTCATTTATTTAGTGGCTGTTAGGCCTGGCCATCTAACACTGTACACAGTTTTGGGAACACACATCCTCTCACTCCTTCATGGTTGTCTTCAGAGAATACAGCATCAGGGTTGGGTTGGAGATCAGTATCTGCTGAACCAAACTTAAAATATATGCACTTAGAAATTTTTGTAACTTGTACTTATTCAATAAAATCATGTTGGTGCATGATTTTTTTTATATAAGCAGGAAGCAATGTTGTATAGTTTCTCTAATCATTATTAAATCAGCGTAACAGCCCATACTTATTTAGGCTATCTGACGCGTCCATGCTAAGTGGCTATTGTTATATGCTTGAAATGGTAAAGATTGATGATTTTTTTTTTTTCCTGTGACCAACTGACTAATAAAAACTTGATCAACTAAGACTCCTCTCCCAGACTAATGTTGGTCAACTATTATGGGGCAGCCCCACTGCATGCAGTTTGGGCAAATGGATGAACACACCGGGGAGTGGTGGTTGACAGCTGTAATCTTACTTACTGTGCCCCTCTGCCAGGTGTGTAAGCTCCGTGAGCGACTCCAGGAGCAGCGGCAAGCTCGGGAGCTTGAACAGCACAAACACGCCGTGGCACTTACTGACCTGCGTGCCAAACTCCATGAAGAAAAGCTACGTGAGATAGCGGCTGCCCGGGAGGCCTTGGCTCGGCAACATGAAGCTGAGCTGGCCCGAGCCATCAAGATCCGGGATGCAGAGGTGCAGAGGCTCCAGGGTCTTGTAAATGCACTGAGAGATGGAGCTGCTGATAAGCTCAAAAATGCTCTTCTTGGAGAGGCTAGGGAGGAGGCCAGGAGGGCTTTTGATGGGGAAAGGCTAAAGCTACAGCAGGAGGTAGGTTGTAGCATGTATATAAGTGACAGCAATGCAGTATTGATTATGCTTCCAGAATAAATTTTAGAAAGATATGGAAGTAGTAACTGCAGTATCACCTAATATATTTTGAGTACAAGCCTAATGCTAATGTTGTTTCCTCAGTACTCATCTCACAATATTTAAAACACATCAACATTGGCATCAATTTGTAATTTGTAATGGCTGTCATAATGTGTCACCTCCAACAAGTGACTCAGATTGACTATTTTTGTGTAAGAAATTGTCACTCTGAAGCCAATATGTGAGTGTACATGTATTGCATGTGTGTGTCTGTGTTGACTGTCAAAGTGGGAGTGGGTAAACCTTTGTAAATTCACTGTTGAAAAACAGGAAGCAGGATGGAAAAGCCTTCTGCCAAGCTATTGTTTGACATTAGCCTTCGAAGCAAACAGGGAATCTGTCATTACAACTGTTTAATGGGATAGTACATGTGTGTATAAATGCTCAAGTATCACTCTCTTTGTTGTTTTGTGTGTATCAATATGTGTGTGTGTGTGTGGTCTTTTAGATCCAGGAACAGAAGACTGCCAGGAAGCAGGCTGAGGAGGCGCTGGCAAATGCTCTACAGGCCGATAAAGCAAAAGCAGCAGATCTCCGCACAGCCTACCAACAGCACCAAGATGAGGTGCATCGTATCAAACGGGACTGTGAGAAAGACATCCGCCGACTGGTGAGACAACATGCTGTTGCAAAGCATAGTAAAGGCTTATAAATTAAAATATTGACCAAAGTCACTGCTGATTTTATTCTTGTAGTAATATTTCTTAGATGCTATGCAGCCGATAATCTAAGTTTATTAGAAATTACTTAGTCGTGTAACATTAATTTATCTTTCCATTCCACTTACAAGTTTGTGTTTACAGTAGCAACATTCTGAGAGTTATTTAGCTGTTATATTTAAAGTTACGTTTTATTACTTGTTACATTTTCTACAAAGAAAAACTGAGCTAATTTATCTCATCATCATGCAAAACACAGACATTAAGAAAATAGTTCAGGTCCTTTAAAATATAAGAAGATATATGATCACTTTCATGCAGACTTCTATTGGAAAGAAAAGGTGTCCTCTTGTCCATCACAATGAACTGACCTAAGTTAAATTACAAAATTGGAAGCTGTCATATTTATTATGAAAAGACAGAGCTGACACTGCCCTATAAACTACATATTATTCTTCCCCAGTGACAGGCTTGCTTGACAAATCCAGCAGCTGTCATCCCAACTGCATTTGAATATCACCACAGTCACACTGACATCTGTTTTCCTGTTTCTGAAGTTCAGGTCCAGCCCAGAGTTTATCTCATTCTTGTAAAGTTTGGAGGCCTATTGCCGTACTTTCTATCTCACCATGTGTTGCTTATCGTTCAAAATAAAACTTAGTAGACCTGCAGTTACTTATTAACCCACTTACATACAGTAGGACTAAAACAGCCATTATTGTTAGTATGGAATATCATGCGTGCATCTTGTTAAACTGATTGTGGAGACTGGGACATCTATCTATACCGCTTATCCATGCAAAGACTGGTCGGACATTGGTCGAGGGCGGGGTACAACATGGATAGGTCACCAGTTTATCACGGGGCTGACATATAGAGACATACAGAGACAAACAACCGTTTACACTCACACTTACGGCCACGGGCAGGTCTATGGACTGTGGGAAGAAAGCTGCATCACCCGAGGGAACCCATGCAGACACAGGAAGTGCATGCAAACTCCACACAAAAAGTCCCCTGACCCAGAACCTTCTTGCTGTGAGCCGGCAGTGCTAACCACTGTACCACTGTGCTGCCCTACAATGGGAGTAAAAATCACAAGGAGTAAAAATTGTGTTACGCTAAACCTTTACAATAAATCAACAGAGAAAAAACAAACTTCATATAAACCGATTACTTGCATTTTGGTGGTAAAATTAGTGAAATAAACTAAATCAAGAACAACTTATGCTGAATTTCATAATCATGTTGATGTAGTAACTGCAGCATGATCTCAGAAATACCTAAACTAAATAGTATAATTTATTATAAATGAATGAAGTATAAATAGTAGCTGTTTAATGTTAAACTGTCTCACTCACTCTTTCCACCATTCCCCACCCTGTTCCTATTTATCCCTCTTGTAGATGGATGAGTTGAAGGCAAAGGACCGGGTCGTGTGTGCTCTGGAGAGAGAGTTGGGGCTGCAGGCAGGCTATGCCCAGAAGCTTCAGCTCCAGAAGGAAGCCCTGGATGAGCAGCTGGGCCAAGTACGAGAGGCTGAGAGACACAACCATGGCAGCCCCAAGAGAGAGGTGGTGCCTGGGTTAGGAGACAACACAGACATGCTCAACAACCAGGTAAATGCAGAAACAAAACCAAATGGACACGCACATGCATCTGTATATGTGGATGAACACACTAATACAGTTAGTGCCTGTCATAGTAATATGACAGGAATGTTGAACTGTGCATAAAGCCAAAACACAGAGGTTCAATCTACATAGGAGGATTTGATGAACATGTTTTTTGTTGTTTTTTTTCCTGGTGATTAAATTTGATTTTTCTCATGCAAAGAATGCAATGAAATGTAATTTTTGTTTTGTAACAAAGCCTCTGAAAGAGCTTTAAAATAAAAGAAAGAACATGTCTTCAGAATTTCTTTATGGTAAGCTGTTCTACCCCACCATTTTAATGTTTAAGGAAATTAATGGTTCACTTGTAGACTTTTATTTCATAAATAATATGTTTCCACGGATGCAGAGATTTGAGGTCTCTATACTGTACTCTGTATCCGTCCACTCACGAATATACATACAGCTCATATATTCATGGGAGGCATATGGCTATACTATGTATGTTGTACATACGGTTCACAGTGCACTGTGACATGCCAACTCATCCATCATCCCATCACCCCCTCTTTCCCATCCATCTCCATTTACCTGCCTGTCTGCATGATTTCCCTTTGTTCAGTTTTTGTCTTCCTCCTCCTCTCTTTTTCCCCTTGCTCAACAGGAAGCGGAGGAACGTGACACAAGGAGGTTCCAACTGAAGATTGCAGAACTCCACTCGGTCATCAGAAAACTTGAGGACAGAAATGCATTGCTGGCTGACGAGCGTAATGAACTAGTGAGGAACACACATACAGAAATACAGATAGACATGCAAATGCACACACATGCTGTGCACAGATATACATTCTTAAAAACAGATAAACATACAGTGTATGCCTATGAAAGCTGTATTAAAACACCTAATCTTCTGAAGCCTCCAGCCTTGATCTTGACTGCTCATACTTTTTGTCTAACTAGAGGGGAAGACTTAAGATTACAATATTTCCCTCACCTGTTTCCTTCCTCTGTCCAGTTAAAGCGAGTGCGAGAGGCAGAGAGCCAGATGAAGCCCATGTTTGAGAAGAACAAGCGGCTGTCCAAAAAGAATGATGACCTCTTGCAAACGCTGCAACGCATGGAGGAGAAACTAAAGAACCTGAGCCGAGAGAACGCTGAGATGGTGAGCTGCACCCAGCATTTGGTGAACCTCAGCTTTCTGGTGTCTCCCTCTTCTTTATAGTGAAAGATAAATTCAAAGTTCAGATACTTGTGGAAAAAAATTGCTATTTTAGCTTTCATCTGTGGAAGAACAGCAGTTTTGATGTGGTACTACGAGTGTCACTGAAAATTTAATCAAAATAGAAACAGGACCTCTAGTGGAAAAGCATGAAATAATTCTCTACAGCAACAATTTGGCCTCTTTCACTCTGTCCCTCCCTCAGAAGGAAAAAGCCTCCTCCTCTCGGCCCCCCTCACAGCAACAAGCCATTCAACCACAGCTTAAGCGGCCAAGTTCCCTGACAGACCTGAGCCATGCCCACGAGGAACAGGAAGTGGAGTTCCTCAAGCTGCAGGTTGCTGAGCAACGTGGCATCATTGACGAGCTCATGCAGGTCAGGATGTTACTCAAACCACCAGTAATCTGTTTCACAAGAAATCAGTCACTTCTGATGGGTTTTAATGCTTACATTTCTAAAAGTGTCACAGTTTTAAACATGAATCCTCCTGTAATGTTTTTTAATGATCACTACTTTTATCTCTACTTTTTTTTTGGAAACTAATCAGACATTGCCCTAAAATGGGATATACTGTATGCTGTCTGTTATTGTGATTTTGTCTCCTCTTGTCTTTTTTGATATTTTGCCTTACTGTTTATACTGTGATAGCTCTCTTGATGTACAGGCCATTGTGAGAAATGTTGTTCATTAATGATTTGGCTGGTTTTATAGAAATAGTTTTTTAATATGATGCATGTTTTGTGTCAATATGATGACGTGCATAGATTTTACAGAAAAACAATTATATCACAATATATCAATGTTGTTGTGTAAGATTGCATATACAGAGATAATAACAATTTATTTCTAATACCCTGGCCTAAATCGGGGCATCATGCAAAAATACTAAAAAGCCTCTAATTCCTGCTCCTCTCTGCCTTCTGGATCTTTCTAGGTAACAGTGCAATAAGCTCTAAATTTACAAAAGGGGCAATGGTGGTAGAAAGTAAAATGTAAATTGCAGCGTGGCAGAGTGCCATATCCGAATTGCTGGAGCTACAATTTTAAAGGTAAAATATGTCACAACATTGTTGTGCATTTCTAGCGCCATGAGTGTTGTAGTGCTACAGAGACTCTGGCCTACAAATAATTTTTTTTGCTTGTTTGGTACAAGCCCCAACAAAAATCACATTGTCATCATTTATAAAATTTTCAGTGAAAATGAAGTGCAAACACAACCAATTTCAACTGAAATCGTAACTCAATTGCAATATCTGGCAAAACAATCACAATATGCTTGTTTTGTATACATGCAGCCCTAATGGAAGGTATTATTGACCTCAGAAAATACACAAACACAAACACAATCTCAAATTCCACAGAGATTGTCTCATTTATTCATCTCTACCCATCATTCCTCTGCACAATTTTATTTACCTTTCCATCACAGCCCAACTCATCACAAGATGTTCATTTTGTAGAGCTTCAACCCTTATGCTTTATTCCTATGATGATGTTATCCGTACAGTTTGGTTTTCATTGTCTTATGTTTTTTTTTTTTACCTTGAATGGATAATAATGTTGTAGGTGTGGTAGGTGGTACGTGTAACACCCACAGAAGAAAATGTTCACTGCTGCATGAAATATTCTGATGACAATTAATGTCTTGACTAAAGTGTGTGTGAATCTTTTGCAGTTCATTGAAGAATCTCAGATGTGAGGTTGGTCTTGACAGGGGGGGACGTGGTATGAGATGTTGATTTGCTTTGTTCTTGCTTTTAGGAACGTGACCGTTTGGTGATGAGCAAAAAGAACAGGAGGAAACCTCTCAAACTGTCAAAAGTAAGTATCCGTGAGAGCTCTGTTAACCTAGTGGTGTGTAACTAAGCAACTACCTTATCTGTGCTTGACTGATGCTTAAGTATTGTTTTCACTTGTGTGTGTGTATGTGTGTTTGTGTTTAATTGGGCTCAGGAGACAATAATGACAGTGTCCCTCACAGCAGGGAGCATCACGCTGATTACACGCAACTTACGCATGAACCACTCCTACAGCTAGTGGAAAATTACATATAATAATTTTTTTTCTTGTAGCATATATTTTGTGTTATTTTAGGACTGTCATGACAAAAACTGCAAGCTTAATTTATATGGAGCAGTTTGTGTGTTTGCGTGTTTGTTCTGTGAGAATAAAGAGAGAAGAGGTGACATTAACAAACTGTGTGAAGTGAGTTGTGTTAGAAAAAAATAATTGCTGTTATTATGCATGTGTGCATTTGACTGCGCATGTTTGGGATATCACACCAGGGAACATTTTAGAGTCTGTAATGTTGTTAAGGGGAGGAGTCTCCCATCTCCTTCCTGCTGGAACCAGTTTGTCACCTTGAAAAGGTGGATGCAGGTTTAGGCAGCCCAGCCTGGCTCTTGGACTGAAAAGAAACTTTTTGGGAATTTAAAACTGAAGCAGATTACATGAGCTTGGGAAAATAAAAATCAGAAGCTGGCCTTTTGCTTTTTCTGTAGGAGTATTTTGATTATAACCCAAAGCTTTGTTGTAAGCGTTTCCATTTTGTGTGGGTGTGCGACGGAAGGAATTTGTGCTTTTGAACAGCCCTGAAGAGTGCTGTATAGATCAGCTGGTGTAGTTCAATATATATCTTTTTTTTTAAATCTAGTAGCACAATGACGGAGTATATCCTCTTTATCCTCTACTTCTCTTCCTTCATTTGCCTGTGTGCCCTGGTCTGTCTTTACTTCTCTGGTTGCCAGGAGATGACTTATAAACACGATGGTAAGAACTTGGTGGGGTTTGGAAAAGTTAATAGCAAGAAAGAGGTAAATAAACATGCAGAGATTTGATTGGATGTGATCAAATTTGCTTTAATTGAGATAAATGACACAGTGATAGTATCTGGTTTAGACAAAATGTTGAAGAATTTACTATTGCTGTCCAAAACGAAGCACTTTTTGGAATGATTTGATGAATGACTTTACTGAATTGAAAATGGGAATTCTATCACTTGAAATCAGGTGTGATACACACTGGCTTTCTATGGAAATGTATGTCAAGGTTTTGGTTTGATTTAGCAATGTTGTGCTCTTCTCCCCACTGCAGAGGCATGTTGTGGAGACATATTTTGGATTTGACGAGGAGTCCATAGACTCTGAGACCTCCTCTCTCACCTCCTATAACACTGACCTCACTGACCGCACACCTGCCACTCCAGAGGAAGATTTGGAAGAGGTAAGAAAATATATTGTCTACAAAGAAATAATTTAAACTATACTACAGTCAGTTGAAAGATGCGCTGCATAAATATTGAGATAAATGGACAAAAAGGAGACAGGACATAACAAAATAATTTACAGAATAAGAGATAAATTATGGTAAAGGTTTGTGTGTTCGTTTTACCCTGTCCCCCGTTGGTGCCATAGAGTGTTTCCCGCGAGGAATCAGAGCTTCGTTTTCGTCAACTCACTAGAGAATACCAGGCTCTTCAACGGGCCTACGCCCTCCTGCAAGAGCAGACCGGTGGCTCTCTAGACGCTGAGAGGGAAGCCAGGGTTGGTACCATTGCTTTTAATCTCTCTGCCTCTTCTACCTTTTTCCTAGCAGTTAGAGTTTACATTTTACAGTAGTACCTTGTAATGTTCCTCTTTTGTCTGGCTGATTTGCACTCTGGTCCTTGAAGGCTGATCTTCCCTCCCACAGACACGTGAGCAGTTGCAGTCAGAGCTCAGCAGCTGCCAAGCAAAGATTGTCGACCTGGAGAAGGCCTTGGCAGAGAGGGGGCAGGTAACAAAGACAAGGGATGGGGAAAGGAGCTCTGTGGTCCTGCTCTCACTGGCCCTCCTGCATGTCTGTCTGGCTGCTCTGCTCCTGGGCTGGCGCTATGCTGACCAGGTCTGCCGCAGAATCCTGTGATGTCACTTCCTGCATGTGTGGCGTCACAGCTCTTTGCCTGCATGCTCTTACCTCACCCTCTTCCCTTCCTGTTATTGGTTGTGTCTCTTGTTGGGTCTTCTGTGCTGTTTACCACAGAGGAGGCCTAACCACTTTGATTCCTGTCACCTATCATTAGGTTTATATACAATGTTTGAATCCAATAATATTTCTGAATGTGAAAAAACACAGTTTGTTTTGATTTTAGTTTAGAATTCGTCATCATGAAATATTTCGGTTTGAGAACTAAGCCAAACCTATACATGTGTAGAAGAAAAGTCAAAACTACATATATTTAAAGAAATCGAACAAAGTAATTATTAGCTATCCAAAATCTCATGAGAAACACTGAAACTATTATGATGCATTCATATCAGTACTCTTTGTATAACCGCATTTTTACTGCATGTTGCCTGTTCCACTGTGGCCTGAGCCAGCTATGTTATTTTGATTTGCTGCTCTGCTGTTTTTCAGCTCAGATTGCCTTCTCTTCTCCACCTGTTACTGTGAACTCTGGATGTCTGTGAACTCAGCTCTGTTTTCTCTGTTATCTCAGGAGTGGGCTTTATTTATTTCTCTGGATCAATAAACTTATACTAAAGCCACTCTGTTCCTGTCTGTTTGTGTCTATGCTACCTTTGCATGTGTCATGTGGAAATACAGTAGATATGTCACGCTATGTTACCTATTGGTTTTGAGTTGACTGATTGTGTTACTGACAGTTTTGTTCATTACACCTGGTTTGCGGGATCCTGTCCTTCCTTTCCTGTTCTTGCTGGTGTCATTTCTTGCTGATGTTTTGTTTGGTTGTTATGGCAGGATTCAAAGTGGGTGGAGGAGAAGCAGTACTTGCTCAGGACCAACCAGGATCTTCATGAGAAGGTAGGTTGAATTTGCCTAAATTCAGTTTTTATACATCACTCTTTTTGCCGGTATAGATACCGTGTCAAAATCTCATTGCATCTCTGTGAACATATGTTGACTTTAGTTCTCAGTCCAAGTGCTAATTCTGTGGAATCAAGGTTAAACAAAGCGATATTAATCACAACATGGCCTCAATCTCTGGAAAAAGTGGATTAGATTCAGTGCTCCTCCAGGGATTGTAAATTTGGGATTTCTTGCTAATTTAAATACATAAAATGCAACTCACTTAGTAATGACTGTACAGGGCATTGAAAATACTCCCTACTATTTGTGCGTGCGTGTTTCTGTAGATGTGCGCGTTGCAGCAGGCAGAGTCGCGGCTGCAAGCTGAGGTTCAGGACGCTCGAGACCAGAATGAGCTGCTGGAATTCAGGGTGCTGGAATTAGAAGTAAGAGACTGTACCAGCATCAAACTGTCACCAGGAGGTGACAACAACAATGTCAGCTCCAGACGCAAGACCTACATACAGTGACACATTGACACCAGACAGACTGACTGACTGACTGTTCTCCTCTGTATGTATCTGTGCGCCCCCGTTTTGCATGGCAGCTGTGTATTTACCCTCCCAGACCCCACCCCCCCTCCACTGAACTGGAATATTTCTTTTAATGAAAGAATGTTGTGTAATGATGAATATAATTTTTTAACTGAATAAAATTGTATTTAAGTTCACCGTTCATTCCCATCTTTGTTCATTTTGTCTCTCATTTTTGCATGCATGTCTTAAGTTTAGTTTATTTTAATAATCATATATATAATAATTGAGGCTATATCAACAGTTCATTGTAATTTGGAGATTCTTATTATTTAAGACTTATTTAGTAATCTTAAACATTTAAGTTTGCAATTTACATGTATGGTGAATTAACTTACAGAGATCTAATTGTATTTGGTAATAATAATGATAATAATGATCATTGCATCACCATCAGTGGATAAATCATATCAGTTGAGTTTGTATATGTTTATGTAGCAGTTCTGTCTGAATTCGGACAGTTATAAGTCTCAGCATGTGTTTTTAATCCCTTTTTCAGTTTAGTTTGGTTTGGTTTTCTTATTTAAATCTATGGGTTTCCACCTCCCTCATTGTGGCAGATCCTGACCATATTTTGAGTGTCATGTAAGTAAATCCCGCATTCATTCCCATTTCCACTCATTTTCATGTCATCCAGATTTTGTGTCTCACTGCTCACCACCAGTTGCAAAGTATGAATAACTTTTTTAAACATTACTGTAGGTTAAGTAGATGTAATAATAATAATAATAATAATAAGTAATGTTTTATTCCAGATGTGTGTGTGTGAGTATTAACATAGTATGTACCCCCTGTAGGAGAGGGAGCGCAGATCTCCTGCACTCAATCTCCACTTGTCTGCGTTTCCTGAGAACAGCAGCAGTGCCCTACAGCTCTACTGCCACCAGGAAGGAATCAAGGTGAAAACACTTAACACAAAACCCAGACTTTTTTCCTTTAAGGCTCTTTTAAACACACAATATCATGTCTGGTTTTGACCTGTGTGCAGGATGTAATCATTCCTGAGCTCATGAAGAAACTGGACATCCTGGGGGATAATGGGGTGAGTTCAGCCACACTATTGGAGTATATGTACTTATACCTAACTTTTTAATCTGAGACATGGTTATAATTTCTGATAACTGCATCTCCTGTTATTTTCTGTAGAATCTTAGAAATGAAGAACAGGTTGCAGTGATCCAGGCAGGGACAGTGATCTCCTTATGTGAAAAGGTCAGTCTCTCAGTGGTGTATTTTTACTGACACACAGTGGACACATATTGCTATTACACTTCATTTGTTACCAATACAGCCACTACATTAGAGTGATTTTTGTTAAAGTAAATATGAATGAAAATTCATAATAATAATCCCTGGTTTATCCGCTCTTGTCCCAATGCTCCCTGTACAGTGGCTGAAAAAAATAGATAGCACAGAAGCTGCTCTCACACAGAAGATGATTGACCTGGAAAATGACAAGGTAAACAATCAAATTACCATTAGATTACACATCTTTAATTGTTTTAACTGTGTCAAATGCATAAAGTTGATTTTCCATTGTTACATCCAAAACACGCTATTTTTTGTTGTAATGTCAAAAAGCCTATTTACAGTGATTCAACTACCATTGAGTTGTGATACCATGTCCCGTAATATATTTTGTCCCACCTTGTTGCAGGAGCTGTTCAGCAAACAGAAAGGATTTCTTGAAGAAGAGCTGGACTATAGGAAGCAGGCCTTGGACCAGGCTTACATGGTATGGAGCCTTCAGCAATATGACCTGTCCTTTTACACAGACGATGGCC
This sequence comes from Rachycentron canadum, assembly GCA_038496675.1. Taxonomy (NCBI): domain Eukaryota; kingdom Metazoa; phylum Chordata; class Actinopteri; order Carangiformes; family Rachycentridae; genus Rachycentron; species Rachycentron canadum. The sequence continues at coordinate 5,554,922 of CM076655.1, forward strand.
AAAGCCACTCTAATAGACAAAATGCACCTATTTATTTTAATAAAATTCACTATGGTTGTGTGCAAGGCATAACGGTTGATGATCAAGTGATTCTGTAATGCAGGGGTGCAACATTATCATTTCACCATGACACATAAACATTTGGGATCCCATTAAACATCATGAATGTAACATGCTCCATGAAGGTAAAATCTGTCACATTGTGTCGGGATACTGCATCTTTTACTGCTGAAGTCTAAATTCTGCGAACAATCTAAAAAAATTAATTGGCCGGGGCATTTGGCTTCTTCTTTGACCCACTTCTCCTTTATAACCATAGAAGGCCTGTCACTGATCTATGAAGATAAAATGCCTATAAGAATATTCTGTGTAGCTTGGATAAAATAGCCACCTAATGTCATTGAAAAAAAAATTCTAGACAAGGTTTAATATGATTTTAATGCCAGATTTGTTAGCATAAATAATCTTAAAACATTGTCCTTTCCTGCTGACTTAAATAGGCCGTACCTAGAACAGTTGAGAATTAGGACACTCTCCACATAACTAACAATTTTATTGTTCAGTTTTGGTGTTGGTTTGTGTTTATGGTCCCACTTTATATTGTGTCGGTGAAATCATGCATTTTACATGGTAACTTTTCTGGTCAGGCATCAGGCTTGTGTTGTTAATATAATAAAGTAACCATGTGAAAGCCAAGTCTAACACCCAACATAAAGTGGAACAGTGTTCTTCATATCTGCCATGGTCACAGTGGTGTATGTTTGTGTGTGTGTGTGTGTGTGTGTGTGTGTGCGTGCGTGTGCATATTTGTATCTGTCTGTGTGTGTGCCACCATATGTATGTTTGTGCATGCCTGTGTGGGTTTTTTTGCATGTGCATGTGCACATCCGTTTGTTTGTATGTATGTGTTTGTGTATCTGTGTGTGTGTGTATGTGGGTGGCTGTGCAGAGGATCGAGGAGCTGGAGGCCACGCTGTATAGCGCTCTGCAGCAGGAGCAGCCGGCATGCCGAGCGGTGGCCGAGTCGCTGACAGACAGGCAGAGGGAGGAGCTGAGGCTAGCCGTGGACAAGCTGCGGCGTCAGATTCTCAGGCAGAGCCGGCAGTATGACAGTCAGATCTTACAGGAGCGCATGGAGCTCCTACAGCAGGCCCAGCAGGTAAGGTTTTTCACAAATCGAGTCAGGTTACTGAGTCCTGCCCACCCTAAATCTGACCCCTGGTACCTGTCTGAGTCGTCTGAACCCACCAGACCTCTGGTGCTCTGAAAAAGATGCAGTATCCCTATGTGTGATGCTTGTACTACTTCCTGTAAGTGCATATGTAAAAGTGAGTGAGAAGACAGAATGACTGTGTGGCTATTTGTGTGTGTGTGTGTGTGTGTGCGCGCACGCGAGCGAGCACGTGTGTATGTATATCATTTTAATCTGAATACCCCCCACTCCTTCAGTATCCCTCCACACTGCAGCCCTCACAATAGTTTTACACCCATGGCTTGTACAGTATGTTATTCATTTACCATATCAAAAACCATGGCACCTTAGACTTCATCTGTATCAATTGTGGTCTAACTTACTAACAGCTAATCAACTCATGAAATGCAAACTAACTACCCCAAATGCATTTAAAGAATCTAAGGATGAAAATAAAGAAAATAATCTGCAGTTAAGGCCAGAAATCAAAAAAGTTTTAGAAGGTCACAAACGCTGTATATTTGGTAAACCTCATTAATGTTCTCACCTAAACCTAGTAACTGGGCTTATATTTGTAAAAGACCTAAATGTCATCTTTTATTTTCCTAATGAATGATTACAATTTGTTTAATTGAAGCATTTAGCATCGGTCAAGATCCATTTGCAGCAGATTTAAAGTAGTATTACTCTCCTTGTGAGTTGCATGAGAATTTGTATTCTCCCTTTCTTCTGTAGGTAAGAGGGATGTGCTGTTCAACAAATGTGTTATGAATAAAGAGTAGAGTCAATGAATGAGCTGCTCAGCTTTAAAGTCTCAGAGATGGAGTCACTTCCACTATTCACACTTAAATCTGCTGCTCTTTAGTTGCCATGGCAACTCGTTCTTACCCAACACAGCTACCATGGAGACAGAGGGCATGATGGGAAGGAGGCAGACTATTTGGAGTAGTTACAGGAATAGCTGGATTGTGGTCTTGTTAACTGTTTACCATCTACCCCTTTTTTGTACATGAAGAAATGACTGTGGCCGAATGGTTCTAGTTTTATACTCGAACACATTTCGATCACCTAACCACTTCTGTCTTTGTATTGCAGAGAATTAGAGAGCTGGAGGACAGGATTGACTTGCAAAAGAGACAAATAAAGGACATAGAGGAAAAGGTACACATCCTAAATTTCTTTGATTTCTTTCTGTCATGGCAGGCAGACAAAGAGTGAAATGTATCTGGACAAGGCAAGAGAGAATATGAGGGTGTTTACATCCAATGCACTGATGCTGTGTGTTATTGTATAAAGTTTTTGACACCGTTTTTCTTCTCTCTCTTTTTTTCACCTGTTTATCAAACCTTTTGTGTTCCTTTAGTTTTTGTTCCTCTTTTTGTTTTTCTCTTTAGCATTTATTCTTTGGCCTTAATGAAAGTGACCATGGACCCACATCAGGTAGCACCTTTATTCACTGTATCATAACATAGTTATAGTGCTGATAGTAACATCAATAATTGGAAAGGAATTTAAACATTTTTTTCCTCTTCTTAGGTTTTAAGGTGCTGTGGAGGCAAGCGAGGATGAAACAAAACCTAATTGTTTTTTATGCATTTGTAGACAGCTCATGAAAACCCTATGGCCTTTTTGATAAACATGCACTTTTGCAGAAGACCCTTACCTGGAATGCAAACATATTTTAAAATTTAATAAATAACCAGATATACATAAGATTAAAATGAAATTTATTTATAAATAACATCTACTGTAGTGGTTCTTGGACCTGGAACATAAAACCTTAACTCCTCTGTGAGAAGCAAATACTGAGAGAAAACTCTGAATCAGAGGATTTATTTAAGGGAGAAGAACCACAGCCTCAGTTCAAGGAATTGCCTGTCGGACAATGGAAAAGCAGAGATGAGAGGAGGAAAAGAAGAGTGAAAGTACTGGGCTGTGAGTGAGGGGGTTAAGCTGCGTGCCAGCTGGATATGGAGGATTCTGGCAAAGTCCAAACTGTCTGATGTTTCTAAGGAAACAACAGTGCAACTAAGTTCACAGTCCAGACGCAGGACTTACTTGAAGATCGTCACTGCATTGAGGAATGAAACTGCTGTCAGTGATGCACAACACCCAGGTAATTAAATTGAACTCTGATAATTTAAACCATTGCACATTCATTACTGTGAAAGTGTTTTTAGAATTCATTAAATACTCTTATAGACTTATCTATTCTTGTCTGTACTCAGTTAAGAATTAGCCAAACTTGCTTGCTAGCTTACCTATTATATATTATTATAAATAGTCTGGTGCCCATAAGAACAAAGATAGTTTTTACTTGGTGTGATCATTCCTCTTGTTCATACTGGTCAATACAAAAGGAAGTGTGATGAGACAAAATCTACAGTCCTCTTTCAGTGCAAAAATAAAATTCAAGTTTATAGCATTCAGCGGACATCTTCCAAATTGACTGTGTTTTTGGTATGAAATTTACTGTTTGTGTAGCATTAGAGTCAGGCTAACCAAATTGTTTTAATAATTTTTATTGGTTAGCCCATGAATAATAGGTTTTATATGATGCACATTATAAGTATTTGTCTTATGTTTAGGTCAGTGATTACTGTCTTGTAGTCTTTGTTGTTTGCATCTTTGTTTTCATCGTTTGTTTGTGTAAACGTCTGTTTCACATTGGTTTTGAAAAGTGCTATTTATATAAACACAACTTGGAAGATATCCACTTCACTTCAATGAGGACTGAGGATTTTGTTGCTCATCATCAAGGGAACAATTACAACAAGCAACCAATATGATACAGAGCCATTAAGTTTTTGGGATGGGAGGATTTGTGAAAAACTGTAGGAGGTGCAGGGGGGTAGAGGATGGATACATGTAGGAGGTGGAGTAACCTGAGAGACATCAGTGCTAGACAACTTGCTACCAAGCTGTTGACAGTGTGAATAATACATTACTGTATTTTGTGCGTATCTATCTTATACTATATCTGCATTTATCTTTGTCTATGTCTGTGTATTTACGATGCACAGTAGATATTAAAATAAAAACAAACAGCCCAGAGAAGTGTGAGTGAATGTAATTTACTTTCTTCCTGTGCTGACTAAATCTGAAACCATCAGTTCTTGTGCCACAGGAAAAGCTCACCTAGAGGGTACAGGCTAACCAATGGAGGATCACATGACCTCCTCAGAGACGTTGGGTACCGGAAGCATCTCAGTTACCACGGCAACTGACTGCGTGGACCTGATCTGGACCTGCGGGTTCTGGGTAACAGAGTGAAGGTTCTGGATAAAGGTTCAACCACACAGTCTGACAGCTACCTGAGGAACAGGTGAGAGGCTGGGAGAGGGGATCCAGTGACACACACACACACACACACACACACACACACACACACACACACGAACACACACGAACACACACACACATCCACCTGCTACTATATACTCACTTTTGGCCAAGGTGAGATCACATATCACATGCACTTGAGTGCATGGCACACTTGCATGTAAACACACTGCTGCATTATTTGCATCTTTTTTCTCATAAGGAGGTAAATGGATTTAAATACATAGATTTAGGTTAAATTAGCAGAAGTAGTAGTTAAACCTTCTGGATTGATGTTAATGTGCAAATTTGTGTGAAGTTAACAAGGTGATGTAACATGAGTTGACTGTGTGTCTTGTGTTGTGGTGCTAGGATCAGAGAGTCATAGAGGAGCCTGCTGCTACGGCTTTATCTAGCTTCTGCCTCCCACTACCCAAGCATGCAACACTCCCAGAGGCTGGACCAAAGACTCCACATGCTCAGGAAGGAGGTCAAGACCATGGTGAGTATATTTATTTATTTTTTTAAGTATCAGTAGACATTCATCTATGGACCATAAAGCAAATTCAGGACTGTCGTATTGTATCAACTTGAAAAGTCATTTGAAAAAACAACTTATAGACCTCAAGAATTTAATATATAAGGGGAACAATGCTGAGAACATGAAGATAAGACAAACAGTAGCACAGTGAAAATAAGGCTTTTACAATTGTTGTTAAAGGTGTGCAGCTTAATACAACCCAACACTGTAGCAGTGCAGTCAGTTAACCTACATGTTTGAGTCTTGAATTATATTCCCTCTTAATACAGTGTAATTACACTGTGGTTGTTTTGGGAATGCCAGATGACATTCCTTGGAGGGATGTAGTGGCTAAGAAGGAAGTCAAAAGAGAATGAAATACCACAACAGTACAAACAAACAAACTAATACATATTCTTTTAGGACATTTTCATTAATTGTATTATTATCACCATTATTATTATTTTCACCATATTGTAATCTGAGCTTGGGTAATAATTTTGCAATTACTGTGGTGTCTTTAATATATTGTCTCTGTCTGTGTTTTCCTCTCTTTCCATCTTCCTTCTCAGACTCAGGAGAAGGAGCGAGGGGAGCAGGTATGGCGGGAGCGACTGCAGCGCTGCCAGAGGCAGCTGAAGGCCAAAGAGGAGGAGATGAGTCGCCAGTCTCAATACTTTGAGAACTTTAAAACCCAACTCCACAACAAGCTCAGTCTGGCCCGGGACCGTGAGCAGAGCCTACAGAAGCGGATATACACTTTAGAAAAGCAGATACTTGACATGACTGTGAGTTTTGCGAGTGGCATGGCAACAATCAGTGCAGTCAGAATTACTGCTGGGACGATAACACACTGGGCAGCGCAAGAGAGGCTAACTTCTATGAGAGGAGAGGGTGAAGGAGAAGAGGAGAAAAAGGAGGAGAGGAGGAAGCAATTGCAGCCAAGTGCGGGAACTGAAAGAGAAAGAGAACGAGAGTGTGATGAGGGAAGGGTAGAGAAAGAAATAGAGGGAGGAAGAAACAAAAACCCGAAACAGAGCTCAAATGAAGCCAGGCTACAAGGTTTCATTCTGAGTCTGCAGGAGGACCTCAGGCAGCTGCTGGAGAGAGAGGAGGATGGGATGACAGAGCGGAGGGCACTGATGGAGCAGCTCCAAGAGGTCCAGGAGAACAGCCACTTCCTGGGCTGCAAAGTGGAGGAGTTGAAGGCAGAGTTGCAGCAGCTAAAGCTGTCTGAAAGCTCCCTGATGGAGGAGGTTGAAGAGCTAAGAGAGAAAGAGATCCTCAGGCTCCAACAGATCATCAGGGAAGCTGCAAACCAAACACCAACTCAGTCATCCACAGTTCCTGAGTCCACCTGCCTGAGTCCAGAGATGAGCTTACCCAGCTGCAGCCCTGTTGCTTGTCCTGGGCCCTCCAACACTCAGTCATATACCACCGCCATGGGACACTCCTCAGTGGGGAGCTTGAATGAGGTGTGTAACACATGATCATTTAAAAGCAAAAACTACCACCGTGTCTAATCAAATTCACAAATATATATAATATTGGCCAACTTCAATTTTAGTAACACTATGTACGATACATGGATTGTAAAATGTCACAATCAGTTATTCAGCTGGAAAAATTATCAATTTACAAGTAGTCATTTATTTTCTGTTTCTGATTCAGCTTCACCAGGTTTTACTGTAGATAGGCCAAATTGTTGATAAAAAATAAGTAAAGAATCAATACATGTGTGATTCTTACGGAGGTGAATACTCCCTAAGAGTGAAAGCTGTGTTACATAACCACCTCTCCCCTTGTAAAAGCTTATACGAGTGAATATAAATATGAATATAAAGTGTTTTTTTTTTTTTTTTCAGATGTTAAATTGTGATCTCTGTACAGCTCCAGCCACCATTGAATGGGGGAACTGACCAGTCAGATTCATCTGTTGTTCTCTGTCTTCACCACCAGGGCACAGCAGAGAGTGGACATAACGACACAGAGGATCCCTCAGCATCTGCCAAATCAGACCCTTTGAACCTCTTTGCTCACTGTGGGTCCAAACACAACCTCAGCCTCCAGTCACTGTCCTTCACTACAGAGACAATAGATGAGTTCAAACTGGGCACCTGGTGCTCCAGAGGGCTATTAAACCTGGAGGAAAGCCCCAGTGTGGAATCTGATGCCCTGAGGGAAGCATATAGAAGCTTTGGGTTAGGGCAAGATTTAGAGGCTCTTCAACAAGAACGTGACCATCTGGAGGCCAATGTGCAGCACACAGAGGAACAACTGGAGGCGGTAGCTCAGGAGAATATTCATCTGAAATTACAACTCAGGAAACAGGTAGAGGAACCAGAGGGAGCACATGGGTCTTCACAAGAAAAGGTACGTCACAGTGGTTGCAGAATTCCCAACTGTCTACATCCAGTGTATCACTAATCTAATTCAACCTCTCTGACATACAGATTGGCATACCATCCACCTGTGATGGAGCCGACCATCTCCAGTCCTCTCCCACGCAAGACATCACAATTCTCGCAGAGGATGATCTTGTCCAGGGCCTAAATCAGGAGAACCGGGCCCTGGCGGACCGAATCCAGGTGCTGCTGGCTCACATTGAGCTCAGAGGGCAGGAGATTAAGATTGAGCAAACACAGCTGAGGGAGCATATTTCCAGTTTAGAGGAGGAGCGAGCCAGGCTGGAGCAGGAGAACCAGGAGCAAGGGTGTTTGATCACAGAGCTCACCAGGAAGACTGAGGATGATCTCAACACCATCATGGAGCTGCAACAAAAGTTAGAAGAGAGTGGAGAGCAGATAAACCTTGATGAATGTTTGGACAGTTTAGTGGAAAGTGCTCTAAAAGGTACAGGGGAATCACAGGTGATATCAAGTCAACAACCAGATGATCCTTCTACAACTTCAGCTCATGCATTTCAACATAACAACCACCGCAAACCTTTTCAGAACAGCCCACAAAACACTTTGCATGTTAGTTCTCTGACTGATCAAGTGGACCACCTGATCAAGACAGTCCAGAGCCTCAAAACAGAACAAGATGAACTGTCAGGCAACATAACGTCTCTCAGACAGCAGCGAAGAGAAGTAGCTCTGTCAGTTCAAACACAGACAGAAGAGAAACAGCAGTTAACTCGGACAGTTTGGGGACTGAAGGAGGAAAAAGACGGCATCACTCAGTGTCTTGTTGGTCTCAAACAAGAGAAGGAGCAGCTTACCAGGACAGTCTGTGGGCTGAAAGATGAGAGGGATCACTTTATTAGGTCCATGAGTGCCCAGAAAGAGGAGATAGAGCAGCTGACAAAGTCTTTATCTTACCTTGAAAGAGAAAAAGAGGCATTAACAGAATCTCTTTCATACAGAAAAAATGAGAAAGATCGAATCATGCGGTCCCTGCAAAGTTTACAGGCAGAGAGTGATCAGTTGAGCCAGGCAGTGCTCACTATGACACAGGAAAGAGACCAACTAACTATTTCCTTAAAGAGTCTGAAAGACCAACTAGGACGAGAGCAATCAACTTTCACTTTACAAGATGACCGTGACAAGTTGATGAAGTCAGTTACCAGTCTGAGAGAAGAAAAGGAGAGAATTGAAAATTCAATCACTTGTTTGAAACAGGAAGAAAAGCAGATAATATTTGTAATTCAGGATCTAAGAGTGGAAAGAAGCACTCTCCAATCTGCTCCCCCCAGCCAAACACAAACAAAGGAGAGGACTCAGGAGCATTATCTGTTGAATCCAGACAGTGCTGATACAACAAAGAAGACAGGGGCTCTTGTTGGGACAGGTGAATTTTCTGCACAAAGATGTCAGACTAATAACTGCAAAGGAAACTCTGTACAGGTATAGAGTGGTGTGATTTATGTGTTTGTGTATTATATCAGTGTCTTTCAGCATTTTGGCTCATTATGTATCATGATGTTTGATTACTGTGAACTTACACAAAATGGTTTTAATGCAAATCAGGAACAAAGTGATCTGATGAGGGAGATTGAAGCTTTGGGAGTACAACAAAGTGAGTCACAAGAGGAACTGCACAACAGCCACAAAGAAGTGAGTTTGCACAAATTTCCATTTCTTCCTCTACATTCATTATATGGGGTGTTTACATACATTTGGTCTTTCCAATGGCAGCAGATATTAGAACAATACATTTAGTGTTTAAAGTTTACTATATTTTAATCTCTGTAATTGTTAATCAGAATTTGAAAGAGTATAATGACACAGATCTTGAATTTTTGAATGTGATTTTTTAGATTTTACAAATTCAGACATGACCTAAAGGGTATAGTGTATCTTGTATGTAAGAATGTGCTTCATTTGCTCTCCATTGTACCATAGGAAACAAAGTGAGTGTGTTCATGTTTATGTTTGTGCGTTTGCTTAGACAGAAAAGATGTACAGTGAATTGTGTCAGTCAGAAGCCAGGAGGCTGGAGGCAGAGAGGAAGGCGGCTGAAAAGGTTATGAGACTGACAGATGTAGCCAGTCAGATGGAAGAAACTAGGAGGGAAAATGAGAGCCTCATCATCCAGGTATTTACCTAAATATACACAAAAAATTTATAGTATGTAACCTCTGGTCTGCTCAGCTGTTTAGCTGCAGATTTATTTAGCCTTATATCCCTGAATACGTCACATAGTTTGGTGTTTTTTTTTGTTTTTTTTTTTCAGAATTGGCTCCAGGTGCAGAGCCAAGTAATGACTGTTCTATTTGCTTTAAACAGTGATTGTGTCTGCCATAGGTGAAGGAGCTGCAAACCAAACTAACAGGCCTGGTCCAGGAGAAGACTGATGCTCTGTCACTTAAGACACAAATAGAGGAGCAGTACAACATCCTCACAGCTCAGCTCAAAGCTAAAGTAAGAATGGCACAATGTCTTTTTCTTTTTGGTTTGTTGGCTACCACAGAAATAAATTAATTTTAAATGCCTGTATATGCCACTGTAATAAATTCTCTACTACTATTACTTTTTTACTATTATTTATTACTCCTTTCTGAAAAGCATGTTTCATCATCAGATATCATATATATATATATATATATATATATATATATATATATATATATAT